>OX451218.1:91520140-91727640 GCA_949628195.1 Phasia obesa
TATTTTTGCTGTAGCTTCTTAAAACAGCGTCTAATCGAAAAAAGGACAAAAATCTGTGACGACCTATATTTTTCATAAAAAATCTATTTTTTAAATGAAAATCTTATTTTTGCTGTATCTTCTTAAAACAGCGTCTAATCGAGAAAAGGACAAAAATCTGTGACGACCTATATTTTTCATAAAAAATCTTTTTTTTTATATGAAAATCTTATTTTTGCTGTATCTTCTTAAAACAGCGTCTAATCGAGAAAAGGACAAAAATCTGTGACGACCTATATTTTTCATAAAAAATCTTTTTTTTATATGAAAATCTTATTTTTGCTGTATCTTCTTAAAACAGCGTCTAATCGAGAAAAGGACAAAAATCTGTGACGACCTATATTTTTCATAAAAAATCTTTTTTTTTTATATGAAAATCTTATTTTTGCTGTATCTTCTTAAAACAGCGTCTAATCGAGAAATGGACAAAAATCTGTGACGACCTATATTTTTCATAAAAAATCTATTTTTTAAATGAAAATCTTATTTTTGCTGTATCTTCTTAAAACAGCGTCTAATCGAGAAAAGGACAAAAATCTGTGACGACCTATATTTTTCATAAAAAATCTATTTTTTAAATGAAAATCTTATTTTTGCTGTATCTTCTTAAAACAGCGTCTAATCGAGAAAAGGACAAAAATCTGTGACGACCTATATTTTTCATAAAAAATCTTTTTTTTTTATATGAAAATCATATTTTTGCTGTAGCTTCTTAAAACAGCGTCTAATCGAAAAAAGGACAAAAATCTGTGACGACCTATATTTTTCATAAAAAAACTTTTTTTTTATATGAAAATCTTATTTTTGCTGTATCTTCTTAAAACAGCGTCTAATCGAGAAAAGGACAAAAATCTGTGACGACCTATAATAATCTTATTTTTGCTGTATCTTCTTAAAACAACGTCTAATCGAGAAAAGGACAAAAATCTGTGACGACCTATATTTTTCATAAAAAATCTTTTTTTTATATGAAAATCTTATTTTTGCTGTATCTTCTTAAAACAGCGTCTAATCGAGAAAAGGACAAAAATCTGTGACGACCTATATTTTTCATAAAAAATCTTTTTTTTTATATGAAAATCTTATTTTTGTCTGTATCTTCTTAAAACAGCGTCTAATCGAGAAAAGCACAAAAATCTGTGACGACCTATAATAATCTTATTTTTGCTGTATCTTCTTAAAACAACGTCTAATCGAGAAAAGGACAAAAATCTGTGACGACCTATATTTTTCATAAAAAATCTATTTTTTATACGAAAATCTTATTTTTGCTGTATCTTCTTAAAACAGCGTCTAATCGAGAAAAGGACAAAAATCTGTGACGACCTATATTTTTCATAAAAAATATATTTTTTAAATGAAAATCTTATTTTTGCTGTAGCTTCTTAAAACAGCGTCTAATCGAAAAAAGGACAAAAATCTGTGACGACCTATATTTTTCATAAAAAATCTATTTTTTAAATGAAAATCTTATTTTTGCTGTATCTTCTTAAAACAGCGTCTAATCGAGAAAAGGACAAAAATCTGTGACGACCTATATTTTTCATAAAAAATCTTTTTTTTTATATGAAAATCTTATTTTTGCTGTATCTTCTTAAAACAGCGTCTAATCGAGAAAAGGACAAAAATCTGTGACGACCTATATTTTTCATAAAAAATCTTTTTTTTTATATGAAAATCTTATTTTTGCTGTATCTTCTTAAAACAGCGTCTAATCGAGAAAAGGACAAAAATCTGTGACGACCTATATTTTTCATAAAAAATCTTTTTTTTTTATATGAAAATCTTATTTTTGCTGTATCTTCTTAAAACAGCGTCTAATCGAGAAAAGGACAAAAATCTGTGACGACCTATATTTTAATAAAAAATCTTTTTTTTTATATGAAAATCTTATTTTTGCTGTATCTTCTTAAAACAGCGTCTAATCGAGAAAAGGACAAAAATCTGTGACGACCTATAATAATCTTATTTTTGCTGTATCTTCTTAAAACAGCGTCTAATCGAGAAAAGGACAAAAATCTGTGACGACCTATATTTTTCATAAAAAATCTTTTTTTTTTTATATGAAAATCTTATTTTTGCTGTATCTTCTTAAAACAGCGTCTAATCGAGAAAAGGACAAAAATCTGTGACGACCTATATTTTTCATAAAAAATCTTTTTTTTATATGAAAATCTTATTTTTGCTGTATCTTCTTAAAACAGCGTCTAATCGAGAAAAGGACAAAAATCTGTGACGACCTATAATAATCTTATTTTTGCTGTATCTTCTTAAAACAACGTCTAATCGAGAAAAGGACAAAAATCTGTGACGACCTATATTTTTCATAAAAAAACTTTTTTTTTATATGAAAATCTTATTTTTGCTGTATCTTCTTAAAACAGCGTCTAATCGAGAAAAGGACAAAAATCTGTGACGACCTATATTTTTCATAAAAAAACTTTTTTTTTATATGAAAATCTTATTTTTGCTGTATCTTCTTAAAACAGCGTCTAATCGAGAAAAGGACAAAAATCTGTGACGACCTATAATAATCTTATTTTTGCTGTATCTTCTTAAAACAACGTCTAATCGAGAAAAGGACAAAAATCTGTGACGACCTATATTTTTCATAAAAAATCTATTTTTTATACGAAAATCTTATTTTTGCTGTATCTTCTTAAAACAGCGTCTAATCGAGAAAAGGACAAAAATCTGTGACGACCTATATTTTTCATAAAAAATCTATTTTTTAAATGAAAATCTTATTTTTGCTGTATCTTCTTAAAACAGCGTCTAATCGAGAAAAGGACAAAAATCTGTGACGACCTATATTTTTCATAAAAAATCTATTTTTTAAATGAAAATCTTATTTTTGCTGTATCTTCTTAAAACAGCGTCTAATCGAGAAAAGGACAAAAATCTGTGACGACCTATAATAATCTTATTTTTGCTGTATCTTCTTAAAACAGCGTCTAATCGAGAAAAGGACAAAAATCTGTGACGACCTATATTTTTCATAAAAAATCTTTTTTTTTTATATGAAAATCTTATTTTTGCTGTATCTTCTTAAAACAGCGTCTAATCGAGAAATGGACAAAAATCTGTGACGACCTATATTTTTCATAAAAAATCTATTTTTTAAATGAAAATCTTATTTTTGCTGTATCTTCTTAAAACAGCGTCTAATCGAGAAAAGGACAAAAATCTGTGACGACCTATATTTTTCATAAAAAATCTATTTTTTAAATGAAAATCTTATTTTTGCTGTATCTTCTTAAAACAGCGTCTAATCGAGAAAAGGACAAAAATCTGTGACGACCTATATTTTTCATAAAAAATCTTTTTTTTTTATATGAAAATCATATTTTTGCTGTAGCTTCTTAAAACAGCGTCTAATCGAAAAAAGGACAAAAATCTGTGACGACCTATATTTTTCATAAAAAAACTTTTTTTTTTATATGAAAATCTTATTTTTGCTGTATCTTCTTAAAACAGCGTCTAATCGAGAAAAGGACAAAAATCTGTGACGACCTATAATAATCTTATTTTTGCTGTATCTTCTTAAAACAACGTCTAATCGAGAAAAGGACAAAAATCTGTGACGACCTATATTTTTCATAAAAAATCTTTTTTTTATATGAAAATCTTATTTTTGCTGTATCTTCTTAAAACAGCGTCTAATCGAGAAAAGGACAAAAATCTGTGACGACCTATATTTTTCATAAAAAATCTTTTTTTTTATATGAAAATCTTATTTTTGCTGTATCTTCTTAAAACAGCGTCTAATCGAGAAAAGGACAAAAATCTGTGACGACCTATATTTTTCATAAAAAATCTTTATATAAATATCTTATTTTTGCTGTATCTTCTTAAAACAGCGTCTAATCGAGAAAAGGACAAAAATCTGTGACGACCTATATTTTTCATAAAAAATCTATTTTTTAAATGAAAATCTTATTTTTGCTGTATCTTCTTAAAACAGCGTCTAATCGAAAAAAGGACAAAAATCTGTGACGACCTATATTTTTCATAAAAAATCTTTTTTTTTTATATGAAAATCTTATTTTTGCTGTATCTTCTTAAAACAGCGTCTAATCGAGAAAAGGACAAAAATCTGTGACGACCTATATTTTCTCTATCTATCTAATTTTTTTTTATATAATAATCTTATTTTTGCTGTATCTTCTTAAAACAGCGTCTAATCGAGAAAAGGACAAAAATCTGTGACGACCTATATTTTTCATAAAAAATCTTTTTTTTTTATATGAAAATCTTATTTTTGCTGTATCTTCTTAAAACAGCGTCTAATCGAGAAAAGGACAAAAATCTGTGACGACCTATATTTTTCATAATCTTTTTTTTTATATGAAAATCTTATTTTTGCTGTATCTTCTTAAAACAGCGTCTAATCGAGAAAAGGACAAAAATCTGTGACGACCTATATTTTTCATAAAAAATCTTTTTTTTTATATGAAAATCTTATTTTTGCTGTATCTTCTTAAAACAGCGTCTAATCGAGAAAAGGACAAAAATCTGTGACGACCTATATTTGTCATAAAAAATCTTTTTTTTTATATGAAAATCTTATTTTTGCTGTATCTTCTTAAAACAGCGTCTAATCGAGAAAAGGACAAAAATCTGTGACGACCTATATTTGTCATAAAAAATCTTTTTTTTTATATGAAATTTTGCTGTATCTTCTTAAAACAGCGTCTAATCGAGAAAAGGACAAAAATCTGTGACGACCTATATTTTTCATAAAAAATCTTTATATAAATATCTTATTTTTGCTGTATCTTCTTAAAACAGCGTCTAATCGAGAAAAGGACAAAAATCTGTGACGACCTATATTTTTCATAAAAAATCTATTTTTTAAATGAAAATCTTATTTTTGCTGTATCTTCTTAAAACAGCGTCTAATCGAGAAAAGGACAAAAATCTGTGACGACCTATATTTTTCATAAAAAGCTATTTTTTTATATGAAAATCTTATTTTTGCTGTATCTTCTTAAAACAGCGTCTAATCGAGAAAAGGACAAAAATCTGGGACGGACGACCTATATTTTTCATAAAAAATCTTTTTTTTTATATGAAAATCTTATTTTTGCTGTATCTTCTTAAAACAGCGTCTAATCGAGAAAAGGACAAAAATCTGTGACGACCTATATTTTTCATAAAAAATCTTTATATAAATATCTTATTTTTGCTGTATCTTCTTAAAACAGCGTCTAATCGAGAAAAGGACAAAAATCTGTGACGACCTATATTTTTCATAATCTTTTTTTTTATATGAAAATCTTATTTTTGCTGTATCTTCTTAAAACAGCGTCTAATCGAGAAAAGGACAAAAATCTGTGACGACCTATATTTTTCATAATCTTTTTTTTTATATGAAAATCTTATTTTTGCTGTATCTTCTTAAAACAGCGTCTAATCGAGAAAAGGACAAAAATCTGTGACGACCTATATTTTTCATAAAAAATCTTTATATAAATATCTTATTTTTGCTGTATCTTCTTAAAACAGCGTCTAATCGAGAAAAGGACAAAAATCTGTGACGACCTATATTTTTCATAAAAAATCTATTTTTTAAATGAAAATCTTATTTTTGCTGTATCTTCTTAAAACAGCGTCTAATCGAGAAAAGGACAAAAATATGTGACGACCTATATTTTTCATAAAAAGCTATTTTTTTATATGAAAATCTTATTTTTGCTGTATCTTCTTAAAACAGCGTCTAATCGAGAAAAGGACAAAAATCTGGGACGACCTATATTTTTCATAAAAAATCTTTTTTTTTATATGAAAATCTTATTTTTGCTGTATCTTCTTAAAACAGCGTCTAATCGAGAAAAGGACAAAAATCTGTGACGACCTATATTTTTCATAATCTTTTTTTTTATATGAAAATCTTATTTTTGCTGTATCTTCTTAAAACAGCGTCTAATCGAGAAAAGGACAAAAATCTGTGACGACCTATATTTTTCATAAAAAATCTTTTTTTTTATATGAAAATCTTATTTTTGCTGTATCTTCTTAAAACAGCGTCTAATCGAGAAAAGGACAAAAATCTGTGACGACCTATATTTGTCATAAAAAATCTTTTTTTTTATATGAAAATCTTATTTTTGCTGTATCTTCTTAAAACAGCGTCTAATCGAGAAAAGGACAAAAATCTGTGACGACCTATATTTGTCATAAAAAATCTTTTTTTTTATATGAAAATCTTATTTTTGCTGTATCTTCTTAAAACAGCGTCTAATCGAGAAAAGGACAAAAATCTGTGACGACCTATATTTTTCATAAAAAATCTTTATATAAATATCTTATTTTTGCTGTATCTTCTTAAAACAGCGTCTAATCGAGAAAAGGACAAAAATCTGTGACGACCTATATTTTTCATAAAAAATCTTTTTTTTTATATGAAAATCTTATTTTTGCTGTATCTTCTTAAAACAGCGTCTAATCGAGAAAAGGACAAAAATCTGTGACGACCTATATTTGTCATAAAAAATCTTTTTTTTTATATGAAAATCTTATTTTTGCTGTATCTTCTTAAAACAGCGTCTAATCGAGAAAAGGACAAAAATCTGTGACGACCTATATTTGTCATAAAAAATCTTTTTTTTTATATGAAAATCTTATTTTTGCTGTATCTTCTTAAAACAGCGTCTAATCGAGAAAAGGACAAAAATCTGTGACGACCTATATTTTTCATAAAAAATCTTTATATAAATATCTTATTTTTGCTGTATCTTCTTAAAACAGCGTCTAATCGAGAAAAGGACAAAAATCTGTGACGACCTATATTTTTCATAATCTTTTTTTTTATATGAAAATCTTATTTTTGCTGTATCTTCTTAAAACAGCGTCTAATCGAGAAAAGGACAAAAATCTGTGACGACCTATATTTTTCATAAAAAATCTTTATATAAATATCTTATTTTTGCTGTATCTTCTTAAAACAGCGTCTAATCGAGAAAAGGACAAAAATCTGTGACGACCTATATTTTTCATAATCTTTTTTTTTATATGAAAATCTTATTTTTGCTGTATCTTCTTAAAACAGCGTCTAATCGAGAAAAGGACAAAAATCTGTGACGACCTATATTTTTCATAAAAAATCTTTATATAAATATCTTATTTTTGCTGTATCTTCTTAAAACAGCGTCTAATCGAGAAAAGGACAAAAATCTGTGACGACCTATATTTTTCATAAAAAATCTATTTTTTAAATGAAAATCTTATTTTTGCTGTATCTTCTTAAAACAGCGTCTAATCGAGAAAAGGACAAAAATATGTGACGACCTATATTTTTCATAAAAAGCTATTTTTTTATATGAAAATCTTATTTTTGCTGTATCTTCTTAAAACAGCGTCTAATCGAGAAAAGGACAAAAATCTGGGACGACCTATATTTTTCATAAAAAATCTTTTTTTTTATATGAAAATCTTATTTTTGCTGTATCTTCTTAAAACAGCGTCTAATCGAGAAAAGGACAAAAATCTGTGACGACCTATATTTTTCATAATCTTTTTTTTTATATGAAAATCTTATTTTTGCTGTATCTTCTTAAAACAGCGTCTAATCGAGAAAAGGACAAAAATCTGTGACGACCTATATTTTTCATAAAAAATCTTTTTTTTTATATGAAAATCTTATTTTTGCTGTATCTTCTTAAAACAGCGTCTAATCGAGAAAAGGACAAAAATCTGTGACGACCTATATTTGTCATAAAAAATCTTTTTTTTTATATGAAAATCTTATTTTTGCTGTATCTTCTTAAAACAGCGTCTAATCGAGAAAAGGACAAAAATCTGTGACGACCTATATTTGTCATAAAAAATCTTTTTTTTTATATGAAAATCTTATTTTTGCTGTATCTTCTTAAAACAGCGTCTAATCGAGAAAAGGACAAAAATCTGTGACGACCTATATTTTTCATAAAAAATCTTTATATAAATATCTTATTTTTGCTGTATCTTCTTAAAACAGCGTCTAATCGAGAAAAGGACAAAAATCTGTGACGACCTATATTTTTCATAAAAAATCTATTTTTTAAATGAAAATCTTATTTTTGCTGTATCTTCTTAAAACAGCGTCTAATCGAGAAAAGGACAAAAATATGTGACGACCTATATTTTTCATAAAAAGCTATTTTTTTATATGAAAATCTTATTTTTGCTGTATCTTCTTAAAACAGCGTCTAATCGAGAAAAGGACAAAAATCTGGGACGACCTATATTTTTCATAAAAAATCTTTTTTTTTATATGAAAATCTTATTTTTGCTGTATCTTCTTAAAACAGCGTCTAATCGAGAAAAGGACAAAAATCTGTGACGACCTATATTTTTCATAAAAAATCTTTATATAAATATCTTATTTTTGCTGTATCTTCTTAAAACAGCGTCTAATCGAGAAAAGGACAAAAATCTGTGACGACCTATATTTTTCATAAAAAATCTATTTTTTAAATGAAAATCTTATTTTTGCTGTATCTTCTTAAAACAGCGTCTAATCGAGAAAAGGACAAAAATCTGTGACGACCTATATTTTTCATAAAAAATCTTTTTTTTTATATGAAAATCTTATTTTTGCTGTATCTTCTTAAAACAGCGTCTAATCGAGAAAAGGACAAAAATCTGTGACGACCTATAATAATCTTATTTTTGCTGTATCTTCTTAAAACAACGTCTAATCGAGAAAAGGACAAAAATATGTGACGACCTATATTTTTCATAAAAAGCTATTTTTTTATATGAAAATCTTATTTTTGCTGTATCTTCTTAAAACAGCGTCTAATCGAGAAAAGGACAAAAATCTGTGACGACCTATATTTTCCATAAAAAATCTTTTTTTTTATATGAAAATCTTATTTTTGCTGTATCTTCTTAAAACAGCGTCTAATCGAGAAAAGGACAAAAATCTGGGACGACCTATATTTTTCATAAAAAATCTTTTTTTTTATATGAAAATCTTATTTTTGCTGTATCTTCTTAAAACAGCGTCTAATCGAGAAAAGGACAAAAATCTGTGACGACCTATATTTTTCATAAAAAATCTTTATATAAATATCTTATTTTTGCTGTATCTTCTTAAAACAGCGTCTAATCGAGAAAAGGACAAAAATCTGTGACGACCTATATTTTTCATAAAAAATCTATTTTTTAAATGAAAATCTTATTTTTGCTGTATCTTCTTAAAACAGCGTCTAATCGAGAAAAGGACAAAAATCTGTGACGACCTATATTTTTCATAAAAAATCTTTTTTTTTATATGAAAATCTTATTTTTGCTGTATCTTCTTAAAACAGCGTCTAATCGAGAAAAGGACAAAAATCTGTGACGACCTATAATAATCTTATTTTTGCTGTATCTTCTTAAAACAACGTCTAATCGAGAAAAGGACAAAAATATGTGACGACCTATATTTTTCATAAAAAGCTATTTTTTTATATGAAAATCTTATTTTTGCTGTATCTTCTTAAAACAGCGTCTAATCGAGAAAAGGACAAAAATCTGTGACGACCTATATTTTCCATAAAAAATCTTTTTTTTATATGAAAATCTTATTTTTGCTGTATCTTCTTAAAACAGCGTCTAATCGAGAAAAGGACAAAAATCTGTGACGACCTATATTTTTCATAAAATATCTTTTTTTTATATGAAAATCTTATTTTTGCTGTATCTTCTTAAAACAGCGTCTAATCGAGAAAAGGACAAAAATCTGTGACGACCTATATTTTTCATAAAAAATCTTTATATAAATATCTTATTTTTGCTGTATCTTCTTAAAACAGCGTCTAATCGAGAAAAGGACAAAAATCTGTGACGACCTATATTTTTCATAAAAAATTTATTTTTTAAATGAAAATCTTATTTTTGCTGTATCTTCTTAAAACAGCGTCTAATCGAAAAAAGGACAAAAATCTGTGACGACCTATATTTTTCATAAAAAATCTATTTTTTTTATATAATAATCTTATTTTTGCTGTATCTTCTTAAAACAGCGTCTAATCGAGAAAAGGACAAAAATCTGTGACGACCTATAATAATCTTATTTTTGCTGTATCTTCTTAAAACAACGTCTAATCGAGAAAAGGACAAAAATCTGTGACGACCTATATTTTTCATAAAAAATCAATTTTTTTTATATGAAAATCTTATTTTTGCTGTATCTTCTTAAAACAGCGTCTAATCGAAAAAAGGACAAAAATCTGTGACGACCTATATTTTTCATAAAAATCTATTTTTTTATATGAAAATCTTATTTTTGCTGTATCTTCTTAAAAGAGCGTCTAATCGAGAAAAGGACAAAAATCTGTGACGACCTATATTTTTCATAAAAATCTATTTTTTTATATGAAAATCTTATTTTTGCTGTATCTTCTTAAAACAGCGTCTAATCGAGAAAAGGACAAAAATCTGCGACGACCTATATTTTTCATAAAAAATCTTTTTTTTTTTTCTGTATCTTCTTAAAACAGCGTCTAATCGAGAAAAGGACAAAAATCTGTGACGACCTATAATAATCTTATTTTTGTGTATCTTCTTAAAACAACGTCTAATCGAGAAAAGGACAAAAATCTGTGACGACCTATATATTCTCTATCTATCTATTTTTTTATATAATAATCTTATTTTTGCTGTATCTTCTTAAAACAGCGTCTTATCGAGAAAAGGACAAAAATCTGTGACGACCTATATTTTTCATAAAAAATCTATTTTTTATATGAAAATCTTATTTTTGCTGTATCTTCTTAAAACAGCGTCTAATCGAAAAAAGGACAAAAATCTGTGCCGACCTATATTTTTCATAAAAAATCTATTTTTTATATGAAAATCTTATTTTTGCTGTATCTTCTTAAAACAGCGTCTAATCGAGAAAAGGACAAAAATCTGTGACGACCTATATTTTTCATAAAAAATCTATTTTTTAAATGAAAATCTTATTTTTGCTGTATCTTCTTAAAACAGCGTCTAATCGAAAAAAGGACAAAAATCTGTGACGACCTATATTTTTCATAAAAATCTATTTTTTTATATGAAAATCTTATTTTTGCTGTATCTTCTTAAAACAGCGTCTAATCGAGAAAAGGACAAAAATCTGTGACGACCTATATTTTCTCTATCTATCTATTTTTTTTTTATATAATAATCTTATTTTTGCTGTATCTTCTTAAAACAGCGTCTAATCGAGAAAAGGACAAAAATCTGTGACGACCTATATTTTTCATAAAAAGCTATTTTTTTTATATGAAAATCTTATTTTTGCTGTATCTTCTTAAAACAGCGTCTAATCGAGAAAAGGACAAAAATCTGTGACGACCTATATTTTTCATAAAAAATCAATTTTTTTATATGAAAATCTTATTTTTGCTGTATCTTCTTAAAACCGCGTTTAATCGAAAAAAGGACAAAAATCTGTGACGACCTATATTTTTCATACAAAATCTATTTTTTTATATGAAAATCTTATTTTTGCTGTATCTTCTTAAAACAGCGTCTATTCGAGAAAAGGACAAAAATCTGTGACGACCTATATTTTTCATACAAAATCTATTTTTTTATATGAAAATCTTATTTTTGCTGTATCTTCTTAAAACAGCGTCTAATCGAGAAAAGGACAAAAATCTGTGACGACCTATATTTTTCATAAAAAATCTATTTTTTAAATGAAAATCTTATTTTTGCTGTATCTTCTTAAAACAGCGTCTAATCGAGAAAAGGACAAAAATCTGTGAAGACCTATATTTTTCATAAAAAGCTATTTTTTTATATGAAAATCTTAGTTTTGCTGTATCTTCTTAAAACATCTATTTTTTATATGAAAATCTTATTTTTGCTGTATCTTCTTAAAACAGCGTCTAATCGAAAAAAGGACCAAAATCTGTGACGGCCTTTATTTTTCATAAAAAATCTATTTTTTATATGAAAATCTTACTTTTGCTATATCTTCTTAAAACAGCGTATAATCGAGAAGAGGAAAAAAATCTGTGACGACCTTTATTTTTCATAAAAAATCTATTTTTTATATGAAAATCTTATTTTTGCTGTATCTTCTTAAAACAGCGTCTAATCGAGAAAAGGACAAAATTCTGTGACGACCTTTATTTTTCTATTTTTTATATGAAAATCTTATTTTTGCTGTATCTTCTTAAAACAGCGTCTAATCGAGAAAAGGACAAAATTCTGTGACGACCTTTATTTTTCTATTTTTTATATAAAAATCTTATTTTTGCTTATTTTTCTTAAAACAGTGTCTAATCGTGAAAAGGACAAAAATCTGTGACGACCTTTATTTTTCATAAAAAATCAATTTTTTATACGAAAATCTTATTTTTGCTGTATCTTCTTAAAACAGCGTCTAATCGAGAAAAGGACAAAAATCTGTGATGACCTTTATTTTTCTATTTTTTATATGAAAATATTATTTTTGCTGTATCTTCTTAAAACAGCGTCTAATCGAGAAAAGGACAAAAATCTGTGACGACTTTTATTTTTCATAAAAAATCTATTTTTTATATGAAAATCTTATTTTTGCTGTATCTTCTTAAAACAGCGTCTAATCGAGAAAAGGACAAAAATCTGTGACGACCTTTATTTTTCTATTTTTTATATGAAAATCTTATTTTTGCTTATTTTTCTTAAAACAGTGTCTAATCGTGAAAAGGACAAAAATCTGTGACGACCTTTATTTTTCATAAAAAATCAATTTTTTATACGAAAATCTTATTTTTGCTGTATCTTCTTAAAACAGCGTCTAATCGAGAAAAGGACAAAAATCTGTGATGACCTTTATTTTTCATAAAAAATCAATTTTTTATACGAAAATCTTATTTTTGCTGTATCTTCTTAAAACAGCGTCTAATCGAGAAAAGGACAAAAATCTGTGACGACCTTTATTTTTCATAAAAAATCTATTTTTTATATGAAAATCTTATTTTTGCTGTATCTTCTTAAAACAGCGTCTAATCGAGAAAAGGACAAAAATCTGTGACGACCTTTATTTTTCTATTTTTTATATGAAAATCTTATTTTTGCTTATTTTTCTTAAAACAGTGTCTAATCGTGAAAAGGACAAAAATCTGTGACGACCTTTATTTTTCATAAAAAATCAATTTTTTATACGAAAATCTTATTTTTGCTGTATCTTCTTAAAACAGCGTCTAATCGAGAAAAGGACAAAAATCTGTGACGACCTTTATTTTTCATAAAAAATCTATTTTTTATATGAAAATCTTATTTTTGCTGTATCTTCTTAAAACAGCGTCTAATCGAGAAAAGGACAAAAATCTGTGACGACCTTTATTTTTCTATTTTTTATATGAAAATCTTATTTTTGCTTATTTTTCTTAAAACAGTGTCTAATCGTGAAAAGGACAAAAATCTGTGACGACCTTTATTTTTCATAAAAAATCAATTTTTTATACGAAAATCTTATTTTTGCTGTATCTTCTTAAAACAGTGTCTAATCGAGAAAAGGACAAAAATCTGTGACGACCTTTATTTTTCATAAAAAATCAATTTTTTATACGAAAATCTTATTTTTGCTGTATCTTCTTAAAACAGCGTCTAATCGAGAAAAGGACAAAAATCTGTGACGACCTTTATTTTTCATAAAAAATCTATTTTTTATATGAAAATCTTATTTTTGCTGTATCTTCTTAAAACAGCGTCTAATCGAGAAGAGGAAAAAAATCAGTGACGACCTTTATTTTTCATAAAAAATCTATTTTTTATATGAAAATCTTATTTTTGCTGTATCTTCTTAAAACAGCGTCTAATCGAGAAAAGGACAAAAATCTGTGATGACCTTTATTTTTCTATTTTTTATATGAAAATATTATTTTTGCTGTATCTTCTTAAAACAGCGTCTAATCGAGAAAAGGACAAAAATCTGTGACGACCTTTATTTTTCATAAAAAATCTATTTTTTATATGAAAATCTTATTTTTGCTGTATCTTCTTAAAACAGCGTCTAATCGAGAAAAGGACAACAATCTGTGACGACCTTTATTTTTCATAAAAATCTATTTTTTATATGAAAATCTTATTTTTGCTGTATCTTCTTAAAACAGCGTCTAATCGAGAAGAGGAAAAAAATCTGTGACGACCTTTATTTTTCATAAAAAATCTATTTTTTATATGAAAATCTTATTTTTGCTGTATCTTCTTAAAACAGCGTCTAATCGAAAAAAGGACAAAAATCTGTGACGACCTATATTTTTCATAAAAAATCAATTTTTTATACGAAAATCTTAAATAAAATCTTTGACGACCTTTATTTTTCATAAAAAATCTATTTTTTATATGAAAATCTTATTTTTGCTGTATCTTCTTAAAACAGCGTCTAATCGAAAAAAGGACCAAAATCTGTGACGGCCTTTATTTTTCATAAAAAATCTTTTTTTTATATGAAAATCTTACTTTTGCTATATCTTCTTAAAACAGCGTATAATCGAGAAGAGGAAAAAAATCTGTGACGACCTTTATTTTTCATAAAAAATCTATTTTTTATATGAAAATCTTATTTTTGCTGTATCTTCTTAAAACAGCGTCTAATCGAGAAAAGGACAAAAATCTGTGACGACCTATATTTTTCATAAAAAATCTATTTTTTATATGAAAATCTTATTTTTGCTGTATCTTCTTAAAACAGCGTCTAATCGAGAAAAGGACAAAAATCTGTGACGACCTTTATTTTTCATAAAAAATCTTTTTTTTTTATATGAAAATCTTATTTTGCTGTATCTTCTTAAAACAGCGTCTAATCGAGAAGAGGACAAAAATCTGTGACGACCTTTATTTTTCATAAAAAATCTATTTTTTATATGAAAATCTTATTTTTGCTGTATCTTCTTAAAACAGCGTCTAATCGAGAAAAGGACAAAAATCTGTGACGACCTATATTTTTCATAAAAAATCTATTTTTTATATGAAAATCTTGTTTTTGCTGTATCTTCTTAAAACAGCGTCTAATCGAGAAAAGGACAAAAATCTGTGACGACCTTTATTTTTCATAAAAATCTATTTTTTATATGAAAATCTTATTTTTGCTGTATCTTCTTAAAACAGCGTCTAATCGAGAAAAGGACAAAAATCTGTGACGACCTATATTTTTCATAAAAAATCAATTTTTTATACGAAAATCTTAAATAAAATCTGTGACGACCTTTATTTTTAATAAAAAATCTATTTTTTATATGAAAATCTTATTTTTGCTGTATCTTCTTAAAACAGCGTCTAATCGAAAAAAGGACCAAAATCTGTGACGGCCTTTATTTTTCATAAAAAATCTTTTTTTTTATATGATAATCTTACTTTTGCTATATCTTCTTAAAACAGCGTATAATCGAGAAGAGGAAAAAAATCTGTGACGACCTTTATTTTTCATAAAAAATCTATTTTTTATATGAAAATCTTATTTTTGCTGTATCTTCTTAAAACAGCGTCTAATCGAAAAAAGGACAAAAATCTGTGACGACCTATATTTTTCATAAAAAATCAATTTTTTATACGAAAATCTTAAATAAAATCTGTGACGACCTTTATTTTTAATAAAAAATCTATTTTTTATATGAAAATCTTATTTTTGCTGTATCTTCTTAAAACAGCGTCTAATCGAAAAAAGGACCAAAATCTGTGACGGCCTTTATTTTTCATAAAAAATCTTTTTTTTTATATGATAATCTTACTTTTGCTATATCTTCTTAAAACAGCGTATAATCGAGAAGAGGAAAAAAATCTGTGACGACCTTTATTTTTCATAAAAAATCTATTTTTTATATGAAAATCTTATTTTTGCTGTATCTTCTTAAAACAGCGTCTAATCGAGAAAAGGACAAAAATCTGTGACGACCTATATTTTTCATAAAAAATCTATTTTTTATATGAAAATCTTATTTTTGCTGTATCTTCTTAAAACAGCGTCTAATCGAGAAAAGGACAAAATTCTGTGACGACCTTTATTTTTCTATTTTTGCTGTATCTTCTTAAAACAGCGTCTAATCGAGAAAAGGACAAAAATCTGTGACGACCTTTATTTTTCATAAAAAATCTTTTTTTTTATATGAAAATCTTATTTTGCTGTATCTTCTTAAAACAGCGTCTAATCGAGAAGAGGACAAAAATCTGTGACGACCTTTATTTTTCATAAAAAATCTATTTTTTATATGAAAATCTTATTTTTGCTGTATCTTCTTAAAACAGCGTCTAATCGAGAAAAGGACAAAAATCTGTGACGACCTTTATTTTTCTATTTTTTATATGAAAATCTTATTTTTGCTGTATCTTCTTAAAACAGCGTCTAATCGAGAAAAGGACAAAAATCTGTGACGACCTTTAATTTTCATAAAAAATCTATTTTTTATATGAAAATCTTATTTTTGCTGTATCTTCTTAAAACAGCGTCTAATCGAGAAAAGGACAAAAATCTGTGACGACCTATATTTTTCATAAAAAATCTATTTTTTTTTTTATAATAATCCTATTTTTGCTGTATCTTCTTAAAACAACGTCTAATCGAAAAAACGACAAAAATCTATGACGACCTATATTTTTCATAAAAAATCTATTTTTTATATGAAAATCTTATTTTTGCTGTATCTTCTTAAAACAGCGTCTAATCGAAAAAAGGACAAAAATCTGTGACGACCTATATTTTTCATAAAAAATCAATTTTTTTATACGAAAATCTTAAATAAAATCTGTGACGACTTTAATTTTTCATAAAAAATCAATTTTTTTATAAGAAAATCTTATTTTTGCTGTATCTTCTTAAAACAGCGTCTAATCGAGAAAAGAACAAAAATCTGTGACGACCTATATTTTTCACAAAAAATCTATTTTTTATATGAAAATCTTATTTTTGCTGTATCTTCTTAAAACAGTGTCTAATCGTGAAAAGGACAAAAATCTGTGACGACCTTTATTTTTCATAAAAAATCAATTTTTTATATGAAAATCTTATTTTTGCTGTATCTTCTTAAAACAGCGTCTAATCGAGAAAAGGACAAAAACCTGTGATGACCTTTATTTTTCTATTTTTTATATGAAAATATTATTTTTGCTGTCTTCTTAAAACAGCGTCTAATCGAGAAAAGGACAAAAATCTGTGACGACCTTTATTTTTCATAAAAAATCTATTTTTTATATGAAAATCTTATTTTTGCTGTATCTTCTTAAAACAGCGTCTAATCGAGAAAAGGACAAAAATCTGTGACGACCTTTATTTTTCATAAAAAATCTATTTTTTATATGAAAATCTTATTTTTGCTGCATCTTCTTAAAACAGCGTCTAATCGAGAAAAGGACAAAAATCTGTGACGACCTATATTTTTCATAAAAAATCTATTTTTTATATGAAAATCTTGTTTTTGCTGTATCTTCTTAAAACAGCGTCTAATCGAAAAAAGGCCAAAAATCTGTGATGACCTCTATTTTTCTATTTTTTATATGAAAATCTTGTTTTTGCTATATCTTCTTAAAACAGCGTCTAATCGAGAAAAGGACAAAAGCCTGTGACGACCTTTATTTTTCATAAAAAATCTATTTTTTATATGAAAATCTTATTTTTGCTGTATCTTCTTAAAACAGCGTCTAATCGAGAAAAGGACAAAATTCTGTGACGACCTTTATTTTTCTATTTTTTATATGAAAATCTTATTTTTGCTGTATCTTCTTAAAACAGCGTCTAATCGAGAAAAGTGACAAAAATCTGTGACGACCTTTATTTTTCATAAAAAATCTATTTTTTATATGAAAATCTTATTTTTGCTGTATCTTCTTAAAACAGCGTCTAATCGAGAAAAGGACAAAAATCTGTGACGACCTTTATTTTTCTATTTTTTATATGAAAATCTTATTTTTGCTATATCTTCTTAAAACAGCGTCTAATCGAGAAAAGGACAAAAATCTGTGACGACCTATATTTTTCATAAAAAATATATTTTTATATGAAAATCTTATTTTTGCTGTATCTTCTTAAAACAGCGTCTAATCGAGAAAAGGACAAAAATCTGTGACGACCTATATTTTTCATAAAAAATCTATTTTTTATATGAAAATCTTGTTTTTGCTGTATCTTCTTAAAACAGCGTCTAATCGAGAAAAGGACAAAAATCTGTGACGACCTTTATTTTTCATAAAAAATCTATTTTTTATATGAAAATCTTATTTTTGCTGCATCTTCTTAAAACAGCGTCTAATCGAGAAAAGGACAAAAATCTGTGACGACCTATATTTTTCATAAAAAATCTATTTTTTATATGAAAATCTTGTTTTTGCTGTATCTTCTTAAAACAGCGTCTAATCGAAAAAAGGCCAAAAATCTGTGATGACCTCTATTTTTCTATTTTTTATATGAAAATCTTGTTTTTGCTATATCTTCTTAAAACAGCGTCTAATCGAGAAAAGGACAAAAGCCTGTGACGACCTTTATTTTTCATAAAAAATCTATTTTTTATATGAAAATCTTATTTTTGCTGTATCTTCTTAAAACAGCGTCTAATCGAGAAAAGGACAAAATTCTGTGACGACCTTTATTTTTCTATTTTTTATATGAAAATCTTATTTTTGCTGTATCTTCTTAAAACAGCGTCTAATCGAGAAAAGTGACAAAAATCTGTGACGACCTTTATTTTTCATAAAAAATCTATTTTTTATATGAAAATCTTATTTTTGCTGTATCTTCTTAAAACAGCGTCTAATCGAGAAAAGGACAAAAATCTGTGACGACCTTTATTTTTCTATTTTTTATATGAAAATCTTATTTTTGCTATATCTTCTTAAAACAGCGTCTAATCGAGAAAAGGACAAAAATCTGTGACGACCTATATTTTTCATAAAAAATATATTTTTATATGAAAATCTTATTTTTGCTGTATCTTCTTAAAACAGCGTCTAATCGAGAAAAGGACAAAAATCTGTGACGACCTATATTTTTCATAAAAAATCTATTTTTTATATGAAAATCTTGTTTTTGCTGTATCTTCTTAAAACAGCGTCTAATCGAGAAAAGGACAAAAATCTGTGACGACCTATATTTTTCATAAAAAATCTATTTTTTATATGAAAATCTTGTTTTTGCTGTATCTTCTTAAAACAGCGTCTAATCGAGAAAAGGACAAAAATCTGTGACGACCTTTATTTTTCTATTTTTTATATGAAAATCTTATTTTTGCTATATCTTCTTAAAACAGCGTCTAATCGAGAAAAGGACAAAAATCTGTGACGACCTATATTTTTCATAAAAAATCTATTTTTTATATGAAAATCTTATTTTTGCTGCATCTTCTTAAAACAGCGTCTAATCGAGAAAAGGACAAAAATCTGTGACGACCTATATTTTTCATAAAAAATCTATTTTTTATATGAAAATCTTGTTTTTGCTGTATCTTCTTAAAACAGCGTCTAATCGAGAAAAGGACAAAAATCTGTGACGACCTTTATTTTTCTATTTTTTATATGAAAATCTTATTTTTGCTATATCTTCTTAAAACAGCGTCTAATCGAGAAAAGGACAAAAATCTGTGACGACCTATATTTTTCATAAAAAATCTATTTTTTATATGAAAATCTTATTTTTGCTGCATCTTCTTAAAACAGCGTCTAATCGAGAAAAGGACAAAAATCTGTGACGACCTATATTTTTCATAAAAAATCTATTTTTTATATGAAAATCTTGTTTTTGCTGTATCTTCTTAAAACAGCGTCTAATCGAGAAAAGGACAAAAAATAAAAAATCTATTTTTTATATGAAAATCTTGTTTTTGCTGTATCTTCTTAAAACAGCGTCTAATCGAGAAAAGGACAAAAATCTGTGATGACCTCTATTTTTCTATTTTTTATATGAAAATCTTGTTTTTGCTATATCTTCTTAAAACAGCGTCTAATCGAGAAAAGGACAAAAGTCTGTGACGACCTTTATTTTTCATAAAAAATCTATTTTTTATATGAAAATCTTATTTTTGCTGTATCTTCTTAAAACAGCGTCTAATCGAGAAAAGGACAAAAATCTGTGACGACCTTTATTTTTCATAAAAAATCTATTTTTTATATGAAAATCTTATTTTTGCTGTATCTTCTTAAAACAGCGTCTAATCGAGAAAAGGACAAAAATCTGTGACGACCTTTATTTTTCTATTTTTTATATGAAAATCTTATTTTTGCTATATCTTCTTAAAACAGCGTCTAATCGAGAAAAGGACAAAAATCTGTGACGACCTATATTTTTCATAAAAAATATATTTTTATATGAAAATCTTATTTTTGCGGTATCTTCTTAAAACAGCGTCTAATCGAGAAAAGGACAAAAATCTGTGACGACCTTTATTTTTCATAAAAATCTATTTTCTATCTTATCTTATTTTTGCTGTATCTTCTTAAAACAGCGTCTAATCGAGAAAAGGACAAAAATCAGTGACGACCTTTATTTTTCTATTTTTTATATGAAAATCTTAGTTTTGCTATATCTTCTTAAAACAGCGTCTAATCGAGAAAAGGACAAAAATCTGTGACGACCTTTATTTTTCATAAAAAATCTATTTTTTATATGAAAATATTTTTCTTCTTAAAACAGCGTCTAATCGAGAAAAGGACAAAAATCTGTGACGACCTATATTTTTCATAAAAAATCTATTTTTTATATGAAAATCTTATTTTTGCTGTATCTTCTTAAAACAGCGTCTAATCGAGAAAAGGACAAAAATCTGTCACGACCTTTATTTTTCATAAAAAATCTATTTTTTATATGAAAATCTTATTTTTGCTGTATCTTCTTAAAACAGCGTCTAATCGAGAAAAGGACAAAAATCTGTGACGACCTTTATTTTTCTATTTTTTATATGAAAATCTTAGTTTTGCTATATCTTCTTAAAACAGCGTCTAATCGAGAAAAGGACAAAAATCTGTGACGACCTTTATTTTCATAAAAAATCTATTTTTTATGTGAAAATCTTATTTTTGCTGTATCTTCTTAAAACAGCGTCTAATCGAGAAAAGGACAAAAATCAGTGACGACCTTTATTTTTCATAAAAAATATATTTTTATATGAAAATCTTATTTTTGCGGTATCTTCTTAAAACAGCGTCTAATCGAGAAAAGGACAAAAATATGTGACGACCTATATTTTTCATAAAAAATCTATTTTTTATATGAAAATCTTATTTTTGCTGTATCTCTTAAAACAGCGTCTAATCGAGAAAAGGACAAAAATTTGTGACGACCTTTATTTTTCATAAAAAATCTATTTTTTATATGAAAATCTTATTTTTGCTCTATCTTCTTAAAACAGCGTCTAATCGAGAAAAGGACAAAAATCTGTGACGACCTTTATTTTCATAAAAAATCTATTTTTTATGTGAAAATCTTATTTTTGCTGTATCTTCTTAAAACAGCGTCTAATCGAGAAAAGGACAAAAATCAGTGACGACCTTTATTTTTCATAAAAAATATATTTTTATATGAAAATCTTATTTTTGCGGTATCTTCTTAAAACAGCGTCTAATCGAGAAAAGGACAAAAATCTGTGACGACCTTTATTTTTCATAAAAAATCTATTTTCTATCTTATCTTAATTTTGCTGTATCTTCTTAAAACAGCGTCTAATCGAGAAAAGGACAAAAATCAGTGACGACCTTTACTTTTCTATTTTTTATATGAAAATCTTAGTTTTGCTATATCTTCTTAAAACAGCGTCTAATCGAGAAAAGGACAAAAATCTGTGACGACCTTTATTTTTCATAAAAAATCTATTTTTTATATGAAAATATTTTTGCTGTATCTTCTTAAAACAGCGTCTAATCGAGAAAAGGACAAAAATCTGTGACGACCTATATTTTTCATAAAAAATCTATTTTTTATATGAAAATCTTATTTTTGCTGTATCTTCTTAAAACAGCGTCTAATCGAGAAAAGGACAAAAATCTGTCACGACCTTTATTTTTCTATTTTTTATATGAAAATCTTATTTTTGCTATATCTTCTTAAAACAGCATCTAATCGAGAAAAGGACAAAAATCTGTGACGACCTATATTTTTCATAAAAAATATATTTTTATATGAAACTCTTATTTTTGCTGTATCTTCTTAAAACAGCGTCTAATCGAGAAAAGGACAAAAATCTGTGACGACCTATATTTTTCATAAAAAAATCTATTTTTTATACGAAAATTTTATTTTTGCTGTATCTTCTTAAAACAGCGTCTAATCGAGAAAAGGACAAAATTCTGTGACGACCTTTATTTTTCTATTTTTTATATAAAAATCTTATTTTTGCTTATTTTTCTTAAAACAGTGTCTAATCGTGAAAAGGACAAAAATCTGTGACGACCTTTATTTTTCATAAAAAATCAATTTTTTATACGAAAATCTTATTTTTGCTATATCTTCTTAAAACAGCATCTAATCGAGAAAAGGACAAAAATCTGTGACGACCTATATTTTTCATAAAAAATATATTTTTATATGAAAATCTTATTTTTGCTGTATCTTCTTAAAACAGCGTCTAATCGAGAAAAGGACAAAATTCTGTGACGACCTTTATTTTTCTATTTTTTATATAAAAATCTTATTTTTGCTTATTTTTCTTAAAACAGTGTCTAATCGTGAAAAGGACAAAAATCTGTGACGACCTTTATTTTTCATAAAAAATCAATTTTTTATACGAAAATCTTATTTTTGCTGTATCTTCTTAAAACAGCGTCTAATCGAGAAAAGGACAAAAATCTGTGATGACCTTTATTTTTCTATTTTTTATATGAAAATATTATTTTTGCTGTATCTTCTTAAAACAGCGTCTAATCGAGAAAAGGACAAAAATCTGTGACGACCTTTATTTTTCATAAAAAATCTATTTTCTATCTTATCTTATTTTTGCTGTATCTTCTTAAAACAGCGTCTAATCGAGAAAAGGAGAAAAATCAGTGACGACCTTCATTTTTCTATTTTTTATATGAAAATCTTAGTTTTGCTATATCTTCTTAAAACAGCGTCTAATCGAGAAAAGGACAAAAATCTGTGACGACCTTTATTTTTCATAAAAAATCTATTTTTTATATGAAAATATTTTTGCTGTATCTTCTTAAAACAGCGTCTAATCGAGAAAAGGACAAAAATCTGTGACGACCTATATTTTTCATAAAAAATCTATTTTTTATATGAAAATCTTATTTTTGCTGTATCTTCTTAAAACAGCGTCTAATCGAGAAAAGGACAAAAATCTGTCACGACCTTTATTTTTCATAAAAAATCTATTTTTTATATGAAAATCTTATTTTTGCTGTATCTTCTTAAAACAGCGTCTAATCGAGAAAAGGACAAAAATCTGTGACGACCTTTATTTTTCTATTTTTTATATGAAAATCTTAGTTTTGCTGTATCTTCTTAAAACAGCGTCTAATCGAGAAAAGGACAAAAATATGTGACGACCTATATTTTTCATAAAAAATCTATTTTTTATATGAAAATCTTATTTTTGCTGTATCTTCTTAAAACAGCGTCTAATCGAGAAAAGGACAAAAATTTGTGACGACCTTTATTTTTCATAAAAAATCTATTTTTTATGTGAAAATCTTATTTTTGCTGTATCTTCTTAAAACAGCGTCTAATCGAGAAAAGGACAAAAATCAGTGACGACCTTTATTTTCATAAAAAATCTATTTTTTATGTGAAAATCTTATTTTTGCTGTATCTTCTTAAAACAGCGTCTAATTGAGAAAAGGACAAAAATCTGTGACGACCTTTATTTTCATAAAAAATCTATTTTTTATGTGAAAATCTTATTTTTGCTGTATCTTCTTAAAACAGCGTCTAATCGAGAAAAGGACAAAAATCAGTGACGACCTTTATTTTCATAAAAAATCTATTTTTTATGTGAAAATCTTATTTTTGCTGTATCTTCTTAAAACAGCGTCTAATTGAGAAAAGGACAAAAATCTGTGACGACCTTTATTTTTCATAAAAAATCTATTTTCTATCTTATCTTATTTTTGCTGTATCTTCTTAAAACAGCGTCTAATCGAGAAAAGGACAAAAATCAGTGACGACCTTTATTTTTCTATTTTTTATATGAAAATCTTAGTTTTGCTATATCTTCTTAAAACAGCGTCTAATCGAGAAAAGGACAAAAATATGTGACGACCTATATTTTTCATAAAAAATCTATTTTTTATATGAAAATCTTATTTTTGCTGTATCTTCTTAAAACAGCGTCTAATCGAGAAAAGGACAAAAATCAGTGACGACCTTTATTTTCATAAAAAATCTATTTTTTATGTGAAAATCTTATTTTTGCTGTATCTTCTTAAAACAGCGTCTAATTGCGAAAAGGACAAAAATCTGTGACGACCTTTATTTTCATAAAAAATCTATTTTTTATGTGAAAATCTTATTTTTGCTGTATCTTCTTAAAACAGCGTCTAATCGAGAAAAGGACAAAAATCAGTGACGACCTTTATTTTCATAAAAAATCTATTTTTTATGTGAAAATCTTATTTTTGCTGTATCTTCTTAAAACAGCGTCTAATTGAGAAAAGGACAAAAATCTGTGACGACCTTTATTTTTCATAAAAAATCTATTTTCTATCTTATCTTATTTTTGCTGTATCTTCTTAAAACAGCGTCTAATTGAGAAAAGGACAAAAATCAGTGACGACCTTTATTTTTCTATTTTTTATATGAAAATCTTAGTTTTGCTATATCTTCTTAAAACAGCGTCTAATCGAGAAAAGGACAAAAATATGTGACGACCTACATTTTTCATAAAAAATCTATTTTTTATATGAAAATCTTATTTTTGCTGTATCTTCTTAAAACAGCGTCTAATCGGGAAAAGGACAAAAATTTGTGACGACCTTTATTTTTCATAAAAAATCTATTTTTTATATGAAAATCTTATTTTTGCTCTATCTTCTTAAAACAGCGTCTAATCGAGAAAAGGACAAAAATCTGTGACGACCTTTATTTTTCATAAAAAATCTATTTTCTATCTTATCTTATTTTTGCTGTATCTTCTTAAAACAGCGTCTAATCGAGAAAAGGACAAAAATCAGTGACGACCTTTATTTTTCTATTTTTTATATGAAAATCTTAGTTTTGCTATATCTTCTTAAAACAGCGTCTACTCGAGAAAAGGACAAAAATATGTGACGACCTATATTTTTCATAAAAAATCTATTTTTTATATGAAAATCTTATTTTTGCTGTATCTTCTTAAAACAGCGTCTAATCCAGAAAAGGACAAAAATTTGTGACGACCTTTATTTTTCATAAAAAATCTATTTTTTATATGAAAATCTTATTTTTGCTCTATCTTCTTAAAACAGCGTCTAATCGAGAAAAGGACAAAAATCAGTGACGACCTTTATTTTCATAAAAAATCTATTTTTTATGTGAAAATCTTATTTTTGCTGTATCTTCTTAAAACAGCGTCTAATCGAGAAAAGGACAAAAATCAGTGACGACCTTTATTTTCATAAAAAATCTATTTTTTATGTGAAAATCTTATTTTTGCTGTATCTTCTTAAAACAGCGTCTAATCGAGAAAAGGACAAAAATCTGTGACGACCTTTATTTTTCATAAAAAATCTATTTTTTATATGAAAATCTTATTTTCGCTGTATCTTCTTAAAACAGCGTCTAATCGAGAAAAGGACAAAAATCAGTGACGACCTTTATTTTTCTATTTTTTATATGAAAATCTTAGTTTTGCTATATCTTCTTAAAACAGCGTCTAATCGAGAAAAGGACAAAAATATGTGACGACCTATATTTTTCATAAAAAATCTATTTTTTATATGAAAATCTTATTTTTGCAGTATCTTTTTAAAACAGCGTCTAATCGAGAAAAGGACAAAAATCTGTGACGACCTTTATTTTTCATAAAAAATCTATTTTTTATATGAAAATATTTTTGGTGTATCTTCTTAAAACAGCGTCTAATCGAGAAAAGGACAAAAATCTGTGACGACCTTTATTTTTCATAAAAAATCTATTTTTTATATGAAAATATTTTTGCTGTATCTTCTTAAAATAGCGTCTAATCGAGAAAAGGACAAAAATCTGTGACGACCTTTATTTTTCTATTTTTTATATGAAAATCTTATTTTTGCTATATCTTCTTAAAACAGCGTCTAATCGAGAAAAGGACAAAAATATGTGACGTCCTATATTTTTCATAAAAAATCTATTTTTTATATGAAAATCTTATTTTTGCTGTATCTTTTTAAAACAGCGTCTAATCGAGAAAAGGACAAAAATCTGTGACGACCTTTATTTTTCATAAAAAATCTATTTTTTATATGAAAATATTTTTGGTGTATCTTCTTAAAACAGCGTCTAATCGAGAAAAGGACAAAAATCTGTGACGACCTTTATTTTTCTATTTTTTATATGAAAATCTTATTTTTGCTATATCTTCTTAAAACAGCGTCTAATCGAGAAAAGGACAAAAATATGTGACGACCTATATTTTTCATAAAAAATCTATTTTTTATATGAAAATCTTATTTTTGCTGTATCTTTTTAAAACAGCGTCTAATCGAGAAAAGGACAAAAATCTGTGACGACCTTTATTTTTCATAAAAAATCTATTTTTTATATGAAAATATTTTTGGTGTATCTTATTAAAACAGCGTCTAATCGAGAAAAGGACAAAAATCTGTGACGACCTTTATTTTTCTATTTTTTATATGAAAATCTTATTTTTGCTATATCTTCTTAAAACAGCGTCTAATCGAGAAAAGGACAAAAATATGTGACGACCTATATTTTTCATAAAAAATCTATTTTTTATATGAAAATCTTATTTTTGCTGTATCTTTTTAAAACAGCGTCTAATCGAGAAAAGGACAAAAATCTGTGACGACCTTTATTTTTCATAAAAAATCTATTTTTTATATGAAAATCTTATTTTTGCTGTATCTTCTTAAAACAGCGTCTAATCGAGAAAAGGACAAAAATCAGTGACGACCTTTATTTTCATAAAAAATCTATTTTTTATGTGAAAATCTTATTTTTGCTGTATCTTCTTAAAACAGCGTCTAATTGAGAAAAGGACAAAAATCTGTGACGACCTTTATTTTCATAAAAAATCTATTTTTTATGTGAAAATCTTATTTTTGCTGTATCTTCTTAAAACAGCGTCTAATCGAGAAAAGGACAAAAATTTGTGACGACCTTTATTTTTCATAAAAAATCTATTTTTTATATGAAAATCTTATTTTTGCTGTATCTTCTTAAAACAGCGTCTAATTGAGAAAAGGACAAAAATCTGTGACGACCTTTATTTTCATAAAAAATCTATTTTTTATGTGAAAATCTTATTTTTGCTGTATCTTCTTAAAACAGCGTCTAATCGAGAAAAGGACAAAAATCAGTGACGACCTTTATTTTCATAAAAAATCTATTTTTTATGTGAAAATCTTATTTTTGCTGTATC
This sequence comes from Phasia obesa, assembly GCA_949628195.1. Classification (NCBI taxonomy): domain Eukaryota; kingdom Metazoa; phylum Arthropoda; class Insecta; order Diptera; family Tachinidae; genus Phasia; species Phasia obesa. The sequence goes on from OX451218.1 coordinate 91,547,602, forward strand.
TTCTTAAAACAGCGTCTAATTGAGAAAAGGACAAAAATCTGTGACGACCTTTATTTTCATAAAAAATCTATTTTTTATGTGAAAATCTTATTTTTGCTGTATCTTCTTAAAACAGCGTCTAATCGAGAAAAGGACAAAAATCAGTGACGACCTTTATTTTCATAAAAAATCTATTTTTTATGTGAAAATCTTATTTTTGCTGTATCTTCTTAAAACAGCGTCTAATTGAGAAAAGGACAAAAATCTGTGACGACCTTTATTTTCATAAAAAATCTATTTTTTATGTGAAAATCTTATTTTTGCTGTATCTTCTTAAAACAGCGTCTAATCGAGAAAAGGACAAAAATCAGTGACGACCTTTATTTTCATAAAAAATCTATTTTTTATGTGAAAATCTTATTTTTGCTGTATCTTCTTAAAACAGCGTCTAATTGAGAAAAGGACAAAAATCTGTGACGACCTTTATTTTTCATAAAAAATCTATTTTCTATCTTATCTTATTTTTGCTGTATCTTCTTAAAACAGCGTCTAATCGAGAAAAGGACAAAAATCAGTGACGACCTTTATTTTTCTATTTTTTATATGAAAATCTTAGTTTTGCTATATCTTCTTAAAACAGCGTCTAATCGAGAAAAGGACAAAAATATGTGACGACCTATATTTTTCATAAAAAATCTATTTTTTATATGAAAATCTTATTTTTGCTGTATCTTCTTAAAACAGCGTCTAATCGAGAAAAGGACAAAAATCAGTGACGACCTTTATTTTCATAAAAAATCTATTTTTTATGTGAAAATCTTATTTTTGCTGTATCTTCTTAAAACAGCGTCTAATTGAGAAAAGGACAAAAATCTGTGACGACCTTTATTTTCATAAAAAATCTATTTTTTATGTGAAAATCTTATTTTTGCTGTATCTTATTAAAACAGCGTCTAATCGAGAAAAGGACAAAAATCAGTGACGACCTTTATTTTCATAAAAAATCTATTTTTTATGTGAAAATCTTATTTTTGCTGTATCTTCTTAAAACAGCGTCTAATTGAGAAAAGGACAAAAATCTGTGACGACCTTTATTTTTCATAAAAAATCTATTTTCTATCTTATCTTATTTTTGCTGTATCTTCTTAAAACAGCGTCTAATCGAGAAAAGGACAAAAATCAGTGACGACCTTTATTTTCATAAAAAATCTATTTTTTATGTGAAAATCTTATTTTTGCTGTATCTTCTTAAAACAGCGTCTAATTGAGAAAAGGACAAAAATCTGTGACGACCTTTATTTTCATAAAAAATCTATTTTTTATGTGAAAATCTTATTTTTGCTGTATCTTCTTAAAACAGCGTCTAATCGAGAAAAGGACAAAAATCAGTGACGACCTTTATTTTCATAAAAAATATATTTTTTATGTGAAAATCTTATTTTTGCTGTATCTTCTTAAAACAGCGTCTAATTGAGAAAAGGACAAAAATCTGTGACGACCTTTATTTTCATAAAAAATCTATTTTTTATGTGAAAATCTTATTTTTGCTGTATCTTCTTAAAACAGCGTCTAATCGAGAAAAGGACAAAAATCAGTGACGACCTTTATTTTCATAAAAAATCTATTTTTTATGTGAAAATCTTATTTTTGCTGTATCTTCTTAAAACAGCGTCTAATTGAGAAAAGGACAAAAATCTGTGACGACCTTTATTTTTCATAAAAAATCTATTTTCTATCTTATCTTATTTTTGCTGTATCTTCTTAAAACAGCGTCTAATCGAGAAAAGGACAAAAATCAGTGACGACCTTTATTTTTCTATTTTTTATATGAAAATCTTAGTTTTGCTATATCTTCTTAAAACAGCGTCTAATCGAGAAAAGGACAAAAATATGTGACGACCTATATTTTTCATAAAAAATCTATTTTTTATATGAAAATCTTATTTTTGCTGTATCTTCTTAAAACAGCGTCTAATCGAGAAAAGGACAAAAATCAGTGACGACCTTTATTTTCATAAAAAATCTATTTTTTATGTGAAAATCTTATTTTTGCTGTATCTTCTTAAAACAGCGTCTAATTGAGAAAAGGACAAAAATCTGTGACGACCTTTATTTTCATAAAAAATCTATTTTTTATGTGAAAATCTTATTTTTGCTGTATCTTCTTAAAACAGCGTCTAATTGAGAAAAGGACAAAAATCTGTGACGACCTTTATTTTTCATAAAAAATCTATTTTCTATCTTATCTTATTTTTGCTGTATCTTCTTAAAACAGCGTCTAATCGAGAAAAGGACAAAAATCAGTGACGACCTTTATTTTTCTATTTTTTATATGAAAATCTTAGTTTTGCTATATCTTCTTAAAACAGCGTCTAATCGAGAAAAGGACAAAAATATGTGACGACCTATATTTTCCATAAAAAATCTATTTTTTATATGAAAATCTTATTTTTGCTGTATCTTCTTAAAACAGCGTCTAATTGAGAAAAGGACAAAAATCTGTGACGACCTTTATTTTTCATAAAAAATCTATTTTCTATCTTATCTTATTTTTGCTGTATCTTCTTAAAACAGCGTCTAATCGAGAAAAGGACAAAAATCAGTGACGACCTTTATTTTTCTATTTTTTATATGAAAATCTTAGTTTTGCTATATCTTCTTAAAACAGCGTCTACTCGAGAAAAGGACAAAAATATGTGACGACCTATATTTTTCATAAAAAATCTATTTTTTATATGAAAATCTTATTTTTGCTGTATCTTCTTAAAACAGCGTCTAATCCAGAAAAGGACAAAAATTTGTGACGACCTTTATTTTTCATAAAAAATCTATTTTTTATATGAAAATCTTATTTTTGCTCTATCTTCTTAAAACAGCGTCTAATCGAGAAAAGGACAAAAATCTGTGACGACCTTTATTTTCATAAAAAATCTATTTTTTATGTGAAAATCTTATTTTTGCTGTATCTTCTTAAAACAGCGTCTAATCGAGAAAAGGACAAAAATCAGTGACGACCTTTATTTTCATAAAAAATCTATTTTTTATGTGAAAATCTTATTTTTGCTGTATCTTCTTAAAACAGCGTCTAATCGAGAAAAGACAAAAATCTGTGACGACCTTTATTTTTCATAAAAAATCTATTTTTTATATGAAAATCTTATTTTCGCTGTATCTTCTTAAAACAGCGTCTAATCGAGAAAAGGACAAAAATCAGTGACGACCTTTATTTTTCTATTTTTTATATGAAAATCTTAGTTTTGCTATATCTTCCTAAAACAGCGTCTAATCGAGAAAAGGACAAAAATATGTGACGACCTATATTTTTCATAAAAAATCTATTTTTTATATGAAAATCTTATTTTTGCTGTATCTTTTTAAAACAGCGTCTAATCGAGAAAAGGACAAAAATCTGTGACGACCTTTATTTTTCATAAAAAATCTATTTTTTATATGAAAATATTTTTGGTGTATCTTCTTAAAACAGCGTCTAATCGAGAAAAGGACAAAAATCTGTGACGACCTTTATTTTTCATAAAAAATCTATTTTTTATATGAAAATATTTTTGCTGTATCTTCTTAAAATAGCGTCTAATCGAGAAAAGGACAAAAATCTGTGACGACCTTTATTTTTCTATTTTTTATATGAAAATCTTATTTTTGCTATATCTTCTTAAAACAGCGTCTAATCGAGAAAAGGACAAAAATATGTGACGACCTATATTTTTCATAAAAAATCTATTTTTTATATGAAAATCTTATTTTTGCTGTATCTTCTTAAAACAGCGTCTAATCGAGAAAAGGACAAAAATCTGTGACGACCTTTATTTTTCATAAAAAATCTATTTTTTATATGAAAATATTTTTGGTGTATCTTATTAAAACAGCGTCTAATCGAGAAAAGGACAAAAATCTGTGACGACCTTTATTTTTCTATTTTTTATATGAAAATCTTATTTTTGCTATATCTTCTTAAAACAGCGTCTAATCGAGAAAAGGACAAAAATATGTGACGTCCTATATTTTTCATAAAAAATCTATTTTTTATATGAAAATCTTATTTTTGCTGTATCTTTTTAAAACAGCTTCTAATCGAGAAAAGGACAAAAATCTGGGACGACCTATATTTTTCATAAAAAATCTATTTTTTATATGAAAATATTTTTGGTGTATCTTATTAAAACAGCGTCTAATCGAGAAAAGGACAAAAATCTGTGACGACCTTTATTTTTCTATTTTTTATATGAAAATCTTATTTTTGCTATATCTTCTTAAAACAGCGTCTAATCGAGAAAAGGACAAAAATATGTGACGACCTATATTTTTCATAAAAAATCTATTTTTTATATGAAAATCTTATTTTTGCTGTATCTTTTTAAAACAGCGTCTAATCGAGAAAAGGACAAAAATCTGTGACGACCTTTATTTTTCATAAAAAATCTATTTTTTATATGAAAATATTTTTGGTGTATCTTATTAAAACAGCGTCTAATCGAGAAAAGGACAAAAATCTGTGACGACCTTTATTTTTCTATTTTTTATATGAAAATCTTATTTTTGCTATATCTTCTTAAAACAGCGTCTAATCGAGAAAAGGACAAAAATATGTGACGACCTATATTTTTCATAAAAAATCTATTTTTTATATGAAAATCTTATTTTTGCTGTATCTTTTTAAAACAGCGTCTAATCGAGAAAAGGACAAAAATCTGTGACGACCTTTATTTTTCATAAAAAATCTATTTTTTATATGAAAATCTTATTTTTGCTATATCTTCTTAAAACAGCGTCTAATCGAGAAAAGGACAAAAATATGTGACGACCTATATTTTTCATAAAAAATCTATTTTTTATATGAAAATCTTATTTTTGCTGTATCTTTTTAAAACAGCGTCTAATCGAGAAAAGGACAAAAATCTGTGACGACCTTTATTTTTCATAAAAAATCTATTTTTTATATGAAAATATTTTTGGTGTATCTTATTAAAACAGCGTCTAATCGAGAAAAGGACAAAAATCTGTGACGACCTTTATTTTTCTATTTTTTATATGAAAATCTTATTTTTGCTATATCTTCTTAAAACAGCGTCTAATCGAGAAAAGGACAAAAATATGTGACGACCTATATTTTTCATAAAAAATCTATTTTTTATATGAAAATCTTATTTTTGCTGTATCTTTTTAAAACAGCGTCTAATCGAGAAAAGGACAAAAATCTGTGACGACCTTTATTTTTCATAAAAAATCTATTTTTTATATGAAAATATTTTTGGTGTATCTTATTAAAACAGCGTCTAATCGAGAAAAGGACAAAAATCTGTGACGACCTTTATTTTTCTATTTTTTATATGAAAATCTTATTTTTGCTATATCTTCTTAAAACAGCGTCTAATCGAGAAAAGGACAAAAATATGTGACGACCTATATTTTTCATAAAAAATCTATTTTTTATATGAAAATCTTATTTTTGCTGTATCTTTTTAAAACAGCGTCTAATCGAGAAAAGGACAAAAATCTGTGACGACCTTTATTTTTCATAAAAAATCTATTTTTTATATGAAAATCTTATTTTTGCTGTATCTTCTTAAAACAGCGTCTAATCGAGAAAAGGACAAAAATCAGTGACGACCTTTATTTTCATAAAAAATCTATTTTTTATGTGAAAATCTTATTTTTGCTGTATCTTCTTAAAACAGCGTCTAATTTAGAAAAGGACAAAAATCTGTGACGACCTTTATTTTCATAAAAAATCTATTTTTTATGTGAAAATCTTATTTTTGCTGTATCTTCTTAAAACAGCGTCTAATCGAGAAAAGGACAAAAATTTGTGACGACCTTTATTTTTCATAAAAAATCTATTTTTTATATGAAAATCTTATTTTTGCTGTATCTTCTTAAAACAGCGTCTAATTGAGAAAAGGACAAAAATCTGTGACGACCTTTATTTTCATAAAAAATCTATTTTTTATGTGAAAATCTTATTTTTGCTGTATCTTCTTAAAACAGCGTCTAATCGAGAAAAGGACAAAAATCAGTGACGACCTTTATTTTCATAAAAAATCTATTTTTTATGTGAAAATCTTATTTTTGCTGTATCTTCTTAAAACAGCGTCTAATTGAGAAAAGGACAAAAATCTGTGACGACCTTTATTTTCATAAAAAATCTATTTTTTATGTGAAAATCTTATTTTTGCTGTATCTTCTTAAAACAGCGTCTAATCGAGAAAAGGACAAAAATCAGTGACGACCTTTATTTTCATAAAAAATCTATTTTTTATGTGAAAATCTTATTTTTGCTGTATCTTCTTAAAACAGCGTCTAATTGAGAAAAGGACAAAAATCTGTGACGACCTTTATTTTCATAAAAAATCTATTTTTTATGTGAAAATCTTATTTTTGCTGTATCTTCTTAAAACAGCGTCTAATTGAGAAAAGGACAAAAATCTGTGACGACCTTTATTTTTCATAAAAAATCTATTTTCTATCTTATCTTATTTTTGCTGTATCTTCTTAAAACAGCGTCTAATCGAGAAAAGGACAAAAATCAGTGACGACCTTTATTTTTCTATTTTTTATATGAAAATCTTAGTTTTGCTATATCTTCTTAAAACAGCGTCTAATCGAGAAAAGGACAAAAATATGTGACGACCTATATTTTTCATAAAAAATCTATTTTTTATATGAAAATCTATTTTTTATATGAAAATCTTATTTTTGCTGTATCTTCTTAAAACAGCGTCTAATTGAGAAAAGGACAAAAATCTGTGACGACCTTTATTTTCATAAAAAATCTATTTTTTATGTGAAAATCTTATTTTTGCTGTATCTTCTTAAAACAGCGTCTAATCGAGAAAAGGACAAAAATCAGTGACGACCTTTATTTTCATAAAAAATCTATTTTTTATGTGAAAATCTTATTTTTGCTGTATCTTCTTAAAACAGCGTCTAATTGAGAAAAGGACAAAAATCTGTGACGACCTTTATTTTCATAAAAAATCTATTTTTTATGTGAAAATCTTATTTTTGCTGTATCTTCTTAAAACAGCGTCTAATCGAGAAAAGGACAAAAATCAGTGACGACCTTTATTTTCATAAAAAATCTATTTTTTATGTGAAAATCTTATTTTTGCTGTATCTTCTTAAAACAGCGTCTAATTGAGAAAAGGACAAAAATCTGTGACGACCTTTATTTTTCATAAAAAATCTATTTTCTATCTTATCTTATTTTTGCTGTATCTTCTTAAAACAGCGTCTAATCGAGAAAAGGACAAAAATCAGTGACGACCTTTATTTTTCTATTTTTTATATGAAAATCTTAGTTTTGCTATATCTTCTTAAAACAGCGTCTAATCGAGAAAAGGACAAAAATATGTGACGACCTATATTTTTCATAAAAAATCTATTTTTTATATGAAAATCTTATTTTTGCTGTATCTTCTTAAAACAGCGTCTAATCGAGAAAAGGACAAAAATCAGTGACGACCTTTATTTTCATAAAAAATCTATTTTTTATGTGAAAATCTTATTTTTGCTGTATCTTATTAAAACAGCGTCTAATCGAGAAAAGGACAAAAATCAGTGACGACCTTTATTTTCATAAAAAATCTATTTTTTATGTGAAAATCTTATTTTTGCTGTATCTTCTTAAAACAGCGTCTAATTGAGAAAAGGACAAAAATCTGTGACGACCTTTATTTTTCATAAAAAATCTATTTTCTATCTTATCTTATTTTTGCTGTATCTTCTTAAAACAGCGTCTAATCGAGAAAAGGACAAAAATCAGTGACGACCTTTATTTTTCTATTTTTTATATGAAAATCTTAGTTTTGCTATATCTTCTTAAAACAGCGTCTAATCGAGAAAAGGACAAAAATATGTGACGACCTATATTTTCCATAAAAAATCTATTTTTTATATGAAAATCTTATTTTTGCTGTATCTTCTTAAAACAGCGTCTAATCGAGAAAAGGACAAAAATCAGTGACGACCTTTATTTTCATAAAAAATCTATTTTTTATATGAAAATCTTATTTTTGCTGTATCTTCTTAAAACAGCGTCTAATCGAGAAAAGGACAAAAATCAGTGACGACCTTTATTTTCATAAAAAATCTATTTTTTATGTGAAAATCTTATTTTTGCTGTATCTTCTTAAAACAGCGTCTAATTGAGAAAAGGACAAAAATCTGTGACGACCTTTATTTTCATAAAAAATCTATTTTTTATGTGAAAATCTTATTTTTGCTGTATCTTATTAAAACAGCGTCTAATCGAGAAAAGGACAAAAATCAGTGACGACCTTTATTTTCATAAAAAATCTATTTTTTATGTGAAAATCTTATTTTTGCTGTATCTTCTTAAAACAGCGTCTAATTGAGAAAAGGACAAAAATCTGTGACGACCTTTATTTTCATAAAAAATCTATTTTTTATGTGAAAATCTTATTTTTGCTGTATCTTATTAAAACAGCGTCTAATCGAGAAAAGGACAAAAATCAGTGACGACCTTTATTTTCATAAAAAATCTATTTTTTATGTGAAAATCTTATTTTTGCTGTATCTTCTTAAAACAGCGTCTAATTGAGAAAAGGACAAAAATCTGTGACGACCTTTATTTTTCATAAAAAATCTATTTTCTATCTTATCTTATTTTTGCTGTATCTTCTTAAAACAGCGTCTAATCGAGAAAAGGACAAAAATCAGTGACGACCTTTATTTTTCTATTTTTTATATGAAAATCTTAGTTTTGCTATATCTTCTTAAAACAGCGTCTACTCGAGAAAAGGACAAAAATATGTGACGACCTATATTTTTCATAAAAAATCTATTTTTTATATGAAAATCTTATTTTTGCTGTATCTTCTTAAAACAGCGTCTAATCCAGAAAAGGACAAAAATTTGTGACGACCTTTATTTTTCATAAAAAATCTATTTTTTATATGAAAATCTTATTTTTGCTCTATCTTCTTAAAACAGCGTCTAATCGAGAAAAGGACAAAAATCTGTGACGACCTTTATTTTCATAAAAAATCTATTTTTTATGTGAAAATCTTATTTTTGCTGTATCTTCTTAAAACAGCGTCTAATCGAGAAAAGGACAAAAATCAGTGACGACCTTTATTTTCATAAAAAATCTATTTTTTATGTGAAAATCTTATTTTTGCTGTATCTTCTTAAAACAGCGTCTAATTGAGAAAAGGACAAAAATCTGTGACGACCTTTATTTTCATAAAAAATCTATTTTTTATGTGAAAATCTTATTTTTGCTGTATCTTATTAAAACAGCGTCTAATCGAGAAAAGGACAAAAATCAGTGACGACCTTTATTTTCATAAAAAATCTATTTTTTATGTGAAAATCTTATTTTTGCTGTATCTTCTTAAAACAGCGTCTAATTGAGAAAAGGACAAAAATCTGTGACGACCTTTATTTTTCATAAAAAATCTATTTTCTATCTTATCTTATTTTTGCTGTATCTTCTTAAAACAGCGTCTAATCGAGAAAAGGACAAAAATCAGTGACGACCTTTATTTTTCTATTTTTTATATGAAAATCTTAGTTTTGCTATATCTTCTTAAAACAGCGTCTAATCGAGAAAAGGACAAAAATATGTGACGACCTATATTTTCCATAAAAAATCTATTTTTTATATGAAAATCTTATTTTTGCTGTATCTTCTTAAAACAGCGTCTAATCGAGAAAAGGACAAAAATCAGTGACGACCTTTATTTTCATAAAAAATCTATTTTTTATGTGAAAATCTTATTTTTGCTGTATCTTCTTAAAACAGCGTCTAATTGAGAAAAGGACAAAAATCTGTGACGACCTTTATTTTTCATAAAAAATCTATTTTCTATCTTATCTTATTTTTGCTGTATCTTCTTAAAACAGCGTCTAATCGAGAAAAGGACAAAAATCAGTGACGACCTTTATTTTTCTATTTTTTATATGAAAATCTTAGTTTTGCTATATCTTCTTAAAACAGCGTCTACTCGAGAAAAGGACAAAAATATGTGACGACCTATATTTTTCATAAAAAATCTATTTTTTATATGAAAATCTTATTTTTGCTGTATCTTCTTAAAACAGCGTCTAATCCAGAAAAGGACAAAAATTTGTGACGACCTTTATTTTTCATAAAAAATCTATTTTTTATATGAAAATCTTATTTTTGCTCTATCTTCTTAAAACAGCGTCTAATCGAGAAAAGGACAAAAATCTGTGACGACCTTTATTTTCATAAAAAATCTATTTTTTATGTGAAAATCTTATTTTTGCTCTATCTTCTTAAAACAGCGTCTAATCGAGAAAAGGACAAAAATCAGTGACGACCTTTATTTTCATAAAAAATCTATTTTTTATGTGAAAATCTTATTTTTGCTGTATCTTCTTAAAACAGCGTCTAATTGAGAAAAGGACAAAAATCTGTGACGACCTTTATTTTTCATAAAAAATCTATTTTCTATCTTATCTTATTTTTGCTGTATCTTCTTAAAACAGCGTCTAATCGAGAAAAGGACAAAAATCAGTGACGACCTTTATTTTTCTATTTTTTATATTAAAATCTTAGTTTTGCTATATCTTCTTAAAACAGCGTCTAATCGAGAAAAGGACAAAAATATGTGACGACCTATATTTTCCATAAAAAATCTATTTTTTATATGAAAATCTTATTTTTGCTGTATCTTATTAAAACAGCGTCTAATCGAGAAAAGGACAAAAATCAGTGACGACCTTTATTTTCATAAAAAATCTATTTTTTATGTGAAAATCTTATTTTTGCTGTATCTTCTTAAAACAGCGTCTAATTGAGAAAAGGACAAAAATCTGTGACGACCTTTATTTTTCATAAAAAATCTATTTTCTATCTTATCTTATTTTTGCTGTATCTTCTTAAAACAGCGTCTAATCGAGAAAAGGACAAAAATCAGTGACGACCTTTATTTTTCTATTTTTTATATGAAAATCTTAGTTTTGCTATATCTTCTTAAAACAGCGTCTACTCGAGAAAAGGACAAAAATATGTGACGACCTATATTTTTCATAAAAAATCTATTTTTTATATGAAAATCTTATTTTTGCTGTATCTTCTTAAAACAGCGTCTAATCCAGAAAAGGACAAAAATTTGTGACGACCTTTATTTTTCATAAAAAATCTATTTTTTATATGAAAATCTTATTTTTGCTCTATCTTCTTAAAACAGCGTCTAATCGAGAAAAGGACAAAAATCTGTGACGACCTTTATTTTCATAAAAAATCTATTTTTTATGTGAAAATCTTATTTTTGCTGTATCTTCTTAAAACAGCGTCTAATCGAGAAAAGGACAAAAATCAGTGACGACCTTTATTTTCATAAAAAATCTATTTTTTATGTGAAAATCTTATTTTTGCTGTATCTTCTTAAAACAGCGTCTAATTGAGAAAAGGACAAAAATCTGTGACGACCTTTATTTTCATAAAAAATCTATTTTTTATGTGAAAATCTTATTTTTGCTGTATCTTATTAAAACAGCGTCTAATCGAGAAAAGGACAAAAATCAGTGACGACCTTTATTTTCATAAAAAATCTATTTTTTATGTGAAAATCTTATTTTTGCTGTATCTTCTTAAAACAGCGTCTAATTGAGAAAAGGACAAAAATCTGTGACGACCTTTATTTTTCATAAAAAATCTATTTTCTATCTTATCTTATTTTTGCTGTATCTTCTTAAAACAGCGTCTAATCGAGAAAAGGACAAAAATCAGTGACGACCTTTATTTTTCTATTTTTTATATGAAAATCTTAGTTTTGCTATATCTTCTTAAAACAGCGTCTAATCGAGAAAAGGACAAAAATATGTGACGACCTATATTTTCCATAAAAAATCTATTTTTTATATGAAAATCTTATTTTTGCTGTATCTTCTTAAAACAGCGTCTAATCGAGAAAAGGACAAAAATCAGTGACGACCTTTATTTTCATAAAAAATCTATTTTTTATATGAAAATCTTATTTTTGCTGTATCTTCTTAAAACAGCGTCTAATCGAGAAAAGGACAAAAATCAGTGACGACCTTTATTTTCATAAAAAATCTATTTTTTATGTGAAAATCTTATTTTTGCTGTATCTTCTTAAAACAGCGTCTAATTGAGAAAAGGACAAAAATCTGTGACGACCTTTATTTTCATAAAAAATCTATTTTTTATGTGAAAATCTTATTTTTGCTGTATCTTATTAAAACAGCGTCTAATCGAGAAAAGGACAAAAATCAGTGACGACCTTTATTTTCATAAAAAATCTATTTTTTATGTGAAAATCTTATTTTTGCTGTATCTTCTTAAAACAGCGTCTAATTGAGAAAAGGACAAAAATCTGTGACGACCTTTATTTTCATAAAAAATCTATTTTTTATGTGAAAATCTTATTTTTGCTGTATCTTATTAAAACAGCGTCTAATCGAGAAAAGGACAAAAATCAGTGACGACCTTTATTTTCATAAAAAATCTATTTTTTATGTGAAAATCTTATTTTTGCTGTATCTTATTAAAACAGCGTCTAATCGAGAAAAGGACAAAAATCTGTGACGACCTTTATTTTTCTATTTTTTATATGAAAATCTTATTTTTGCTATATCTTCTTAAAACAGCGTCTAATCGAGAAAAGGACAAAAATATGTGACGACCTATATTTTTCATAAAAAATCTATTTTTTATATGAAAATCTTATTTTTGCTGTATCTTTTTAAAACAGCGTCTAATCGAGAAAAGGACAAAAATCTGTGACGACCTTTATTTTTCATAAAAAATCTATTTTTTATATGAAAATATTTTTGGTGTATCTTATTAAAACAGCGTCTAATCGAGAAAAGGACAAAAATCTGTGACGACCTTTATTTTTCTATTTTTTATATGAAAATCTTATTTTTGCTATATCTTCTTAAAACAGCGTCTAATCGAGAAAAGGACAAAAATATGTGACGACCTATATTTTTCATAAAAAATCTATTTTTTATATGAAAATCTTATTTTTGCTGTATCTTTTTAAAACAGCGTCTAATCGAGAAAAGGACAAAAATCTGTGATGACCTTTATTTTTCATAAAAAATCTATTTTTTATATGAAAATATTTTTGCTGTATCTTCTTAAAACAGCGTCTAATAGAGAAGGACAAAAATCAGTGACGACCTTTATTTTTCTATTTTTTATATGAAAATCTTATTTTTGCTGTATCTTCTTAAAACAGCGTCTAATCGAGAAAAGGACGACCTTTATTTTTCATAAAAAATCTAATTTTTATATGAAAATCTTATTTTTGCTGATCTTCTTAAAACAGCGTCTAATCGAAAAAAGGACACAAAATCTGTGACGACCTATATTATTCATAAAAAATCTATTTTTTATATGAAAATCTTATTTCGTCTAATCGAAAAAAGGACAAAAATATGTGACGACCGATATTTTTCATAAAAAATCTATTTTTTATATGAAAATCTTCTTTTTGCTGTTCTTCTATAGTTTTCATAAAAAATCTATTTTTTATATGAAAATCGTATTTTTGCTATATCTTCTTGAAACAGCATCTAATCGAAGAAAGGACAAAAATCTGTGACGAACTATATTTTTCATAAAATATCTATTTTTTTTATATGAAAATCTTATTTTTGCTGTATCTTCTTAAAACAGCGTATAATCGAGAAAAGGACAAAAATCTGTGACGACCTTTATTTTCATAAAAAATCTATTTTTTATATAAAAATCTTAAAGAACAAAAATCTGTGACGACCTATATTTTTCATAAAAAATCTATTTTATATAAAAATCTTTGTACTTTTATCGATTAGACGCTTATTTAAGAAGATACAGCAAAATAAGATTTTTATATAAAAAATAGATTTTTTTGATAGGGGATCACGGATTTTTGTCCTTTCTTCGATTAGAAGCTTATTTAAGAAGATACAGCAAAAAAAAGATTTTATATAAAATAAAATAAGATAAAAAATACAGGGGATCACGAATTTTCTGGAGTGGCCTACCCCAACTTTACCATACCCAATGGAAACAGATTTTTTTGTGGATATGTTACATAAAGAAAAAAAGTTCAAAGAATATTCGAATCGAAAAATTAATAATTTTCGGTTTAGGGTGTTAAGTAAACTACCCCTTTCCCCTTCCTATTACGCCCAAAATTTATACAGTTTTTTATCTCCATAAAGCATTCATTTTGATATGTCATACAGTATGACCTGTAGACCGTTCACAAAATTTAGGGGTTAGGAAACTACCCCTTGCCCTCTCCCGATTATGTGCCCTTATACCAAGGGCACATAATAAATTTCATTTTAATATGTCACACGGTATGACCTGTCCAAACTCCACAAAAATAGTGGCATACACACCCACACTACAGCAAAAATAAAATTTTCATATAAAAAAATTTATTTTTTATAAAAAATATATGTGTTCACAGATTTTCGTCCTTTTTTCGATTAGACGCTTATTTAAGAAACTAGAGTGAAAATAAGATTTTCATATAATAAAATAGATTTTTTATAAAATACAGGGGATCACGTATTTTCGTTATTTTTTCGATTAGACGCTTATTTAAGAAACTAGAGAAAAATAAGCCCAAATAAAGTTGGCATACAATAACTCTGTTCAACCATTTCTGTAAAAGAAATAAATAACAAAACCTTTAATATAATTCGAGTCGGTGGATTTTTGTCAAAGGCTCCCAACCCGTTTGATGCATGCTTTCCAGCTTTATTGCCGAAAAACCATCGCTTTGTAAAACTCTACGTTGAGCATTTACACCGTACTCATTTGCATGCTGGTCCAAAGGTATTGCTTGGTATTCTTCGTCAAAAGATTTGGCTCATCAATGCAAGAGAAATAGTTTCTAATATCATATCGAATTTGGCGGAAGGTACCTTACAAAACGTGTGCTTTAGTTCGAAAGCGACGAATTTAGAACTTGTGTCAGATCTGTCGACCAACAATTTTATCCTGTGTTTAAAACGATTCGTAAGTCCACGTGGTCTGCCTCAACGAATTTTGTGCAATAACGCAACAAATTTTACTGGTGCCCATAACCAACATAAGAAGTTAAAATAAAAGCTGCTTTCCGATAAAACTATTACAGAGATCAAAACCTATTGTTCACATAATAGTTTCAAATTTTGTTTTATTTCTCCTAGAGCTCCACATTTTGGCGGATTGTGGGAGGCAGCTGTTAAATCTGCAAAAACACTCCTGATTAAAAATGTTGCTTAAGACCGTCTTTCGTTTGAAGAACTCCAAACTTTAGTGGTGGAAATAAAAGCCATTTTAAATTCTCGGCCAATAGCTCCAATGTCAGATGATCCTAATTGTGGCGAAGCACTCACACCTGGTCATCTCTTGATTGGTTCTTCTTTGGTTTCTATCCCTCAAGAAAAATTTGGTAACGGATTTTCGTCCTTTTTTCGATTATACGCTTATTTAAGAAACTACAGAATTAATTAGTTTTTTTTTTTGTAAAAAATAGATTTTTTATAAAAATACAAGGGATCACGGATTTTCGTCTTTATTTCAATTAGACGCTAGAAATATTCCTGCAAATCCTGGTAAAAAGCCAATTAATGAAAAGAACACCGCAGAGTTAAGAACGTTGCATTTCTATTTAGAGCTGTTGTGCACATATCCTGTCGTCCCATACTCCCGTATATAGGTAAAAAAAAACTTTTGCTTCGACATGCATACACTAAACGTTTTGCTTTGTTAACATTTCAACAACGAAAATAAAATTGCCTGTTTGTGCTGCTTTGAACACAAGCATATAATGTAAATGAGATAATATCACAATGGTGAAATAAAAAGGTCTTCGCACTTCAGGCCTGATTTTTCAGTGCCTTCCAAAGATGGCCTTGGCTCGCGTTTTTAAAAGATCCGATACATATTCCTACTTCCCTTTCCTTAGAAGGGAAGCATGATGTTCCATTTTTATATCTCTCATTTTGTATGGCAAATATCTATGTATAATTTTTAGTACTTATTAAGTATTTGAGGCGAAACATGTATAAATGTGTATAGCTACAGCTCAAACAACATATCATTCACACATACTCATATCAAGTTCAACTTAAATAACTACAAGTATAGGCAAGGAATAAGTGTTCGCATGCTTGTTCATTATTTTTCGCAATACAACCAAGTATAAGTTAAAGTTGGATAAAGTATTGGCTATACCCATACTTGTAAGTACAGAGTAGGAAAAAGTACAAGTATGTAAATACTCTAAGTATACTTAGAGTATTTTATAAATATATGTAACTAAATGTATTAATTATTTTACAATTTAAAAATACGTTTATTCATTCCTTCATCCTAATATAAAAATTATTTTGGTTCTTCATACTTAACCAATGTTCGGTTATAAACAAAATATTGCCAAACATCATCCACCTTTTTATACGCACAAATCCTAAAAGTAGTTGTTTTACTTATAAGTATAATTAAAGTTTTATAAGTACTTTTTCATACTGGTAAGTATTAGGTAGTTATAAGTATGGGTATGACAGATACCCATCACATTATCTACCTACAACCAGTTGTACTCATACATACATTACGTACATATACATTTTTAAGTTCGTTGTGTATAAATATTGATTGTTATAAGTATTGAGTACACCCATACTTATATCACTGCAGATATGTATGTGTAGGTATTTTCTGTGTTATAAGTATAGGTATAACTAATACCCAAAAATATGTGTAAATACTTGACTACATTTATTTTATAAGTACTTTTTGTCAGTCTCTGGTATGTACATAATTTTCTATTTTTAGATTTCTCATTTATAAAAAAAAAATTTATTTAATTGCCCTTTATTTAATTGAGTGCTGCTCGCCATTTAAATACCTGGATAGACTGATTGGCAGTGTGCTAGTCTATCAGTCTGGGTACGTAGGTTTGATTCCTAAAAAATGAGAAAGAAAGTTAATATATTTCAATTAAAGATAAAAATAAATTTAAAATGTTTAATAAAATTAGAAAAACAAGCATTTATTCTTAGTTTCTGCTACGAAATTTCTTCAAAATAGCATTAAATTGTAGGCCCTTTTTAACCGACTTCAAAAAAGAAGGAGGTTATCTATTCGTCTGAATGTTGCTTTTTTTATGTATGTAACCGCAGAACTCAGCCATTTCTGAACCGATTTAAAATTTAAAGGGTGTCCCCATAGGCGCCGTAATTTGACCTATATATGTCTATCTTTTGAACCGTTATAGACAAAACGTTGAAAATTTTACAGAATGTCGATAACTATGACCGTTATAATAAAATGTATAAATATTCTAAATTTTAAATTAAAGGGTGCTCCAATAGTTCATTTAATTTGATGTATACTTTCGAACAGTTGTATACAGACCGCTCAAATTTACAAAAAACCTGTAGTGCTAAGTCCGCTATAACAAAAAGTATTAAAATTTGAATTTTGAAATAAAAGGGTGTCCAAATAGTTATTGTAATTGTATATGTAATTATAAATGTATTGTATGTGGCCAAACTTTTGAACTGTTATACACAGACAGCTGAAATTTACAAGGAACCTGTATTGCAATGTCCACTATAGCAAGTATTCAATTTGAATTGAAGAAATTAAAGGGTGTCCCCATAAATTATGTAATTTGATATATATGGCCCTATCTTTTAAACCGTTAAGCACAAACACTTGAAAATTAGGCAGAATGTCCACTACTTTCTCTGGTATAATAACAAGTATAAATATTTGGAATTATAATGTAAAGGGTGTTCCAATAGTTCATGTAATTATAAAATATCACCAAACTTTTGAACCGTTATAGACAGATATTTGAAATTTACAACGAATCTTTGTGGCCAAGTCCTCTATAACAACAGGTCTTTAATTTAAAATTGTAAGTTAAAGAGTATCCGAATAGGTGATGTTATTTGATCTATGTGACCCTATCTTTGAAACCGTTATAGACAGAGGCTTGAATGGTGTCCCCATAAAAGACGGATGCTGGTGAAAATAGCTTATCTTTTGAACAGTAATAGGGAGAGGCTTGACATTCAAATAGTCTTTATATTTTCCCTCTAATTTTGGCGCAACTCTTATTTGGTTTAAATCTAATTCTTACAGATTACTTCTTACATTTTTAGTTTAGAATTGGTGCCCTTCTATCTGCTTTGAAGTCGGTTTTTTTGTGCAAGAATTATAGCAGACAGTTTTCGAAAGATCTTCTAGAACGCTTGCCAGCAGAAACAAGAGTGGAAGGCCGGCTCCGCAATGACAACCTGTTTAAAAAGATATGAGAATAAAAGACGTATGCGAATGGAAGCCTTGTGCCACTAAAAGAAGAAGTAAAAGTAGATGGCCTTGACTCCTTATTTTTACCACTGGGATTTGTTTGGGCATCAGTACTAATGTAGTGATTTTTTATGGCCAACAACTTTAGCTAATAATGAATATGATGAATAACTATCACTTCCGCTAAAAATCTTTGATCTCGTGTTCAATATTTTTAGAAAGGGCATAAATTAAACAATTTTAAATTTATATACAATAACAATTTTTTTAATAAATTAATATATATTACAAAAATTGAAAAATACTTTTATTAATCAACTTCCATGTTTAGTCCTCTTAGCTCTATAGAACTTTAAAAAAAAACAATACATACATATTTTTTTTGATGGACTCGTTCAATTTTCGTAATGACAGGTTCAGTTATTAAAAACGTGTTAAAATTTCTTAAATTTTGAGTTAAATTTTTATAAGTACCCATGCTGAAACTAGTAACAACAATTGCAATCGTACATCTGTGCGCGACCTATGTAAGTAGTATTAAATCATATTTATGTATGAATGTTTGTAGCATTAAAAGCTTGCAACAAACACATGTATGTACGTGATGTTAAAAACACACTAAAATTCATAAGCATTGTTAGTCATGTGAATAAATGAATATTGTATTTGAAAATACTCTCATTATTGGAAATCCATTTCCATTGCAGAAGCACCTCCAACAGAAGTGTAGCACGTATTTGTCGTTAACGTGCAACTTGAACTCTGTGTCTCAAAATTGTCTATCACTCCCCTATCTTGTCTATGCATACATATACAAATATAAATAAATAAATAATTCACAACTTTTGCAAGTAATATTACAACAAATACAACTTACAGTAACGCTGCAACACTTCTGCACATTTCAAAAAATATTTCTACCTTTCACTCAACAGATTTGAAAAAAAAAAAATAAACAAACCAAAAAAAAAAGTGAAATAAAAAATAATGTAAAATGTATATCAAAAATTTTGAAAATATCATACGACTTGTACGACAAATGCACGTTCAAGTACACCTAATTCTGTTTTTACACGGTAGATTGGTTCCAGAAAAATCCGTGCAAAAAGAGACATTGATCGTATGCAAAAATAGGTGATGGGTTCCTTATTTCTAAAGGCTATTAAAATTAGTAAAAAACAAGTAAGAGTGCTATATTCGGCCGTGCGGAATCTTCTCTACGATGATTTTATTTATACAGATATGTACAGCATTATCTATATTGTTGACTCTTTACATAAATTAAAGTAAAAAACAGCGGATACGCAGCTAAATGAAAACAAATTCCGTTGGCTACAATTGTCGCCGTGTTGTCAGCTGCTCAATGATATTGAAGACGACAGCTACATTGTAAACAGGCACATTGTTGTAGAAATACTTATTTTGCACTTCTTAAAAAAATTATAAATATTTCCTGCACAACTTTTTGTTTTTATATGAATTTGTAATTTACAATTTTGTGACATTTTCTTTTGTTGAATAAAATAGAAGTTAGCCTAAGTTGACGATAGCCATGTAGATATACTGGTTTCAAAATAATCGTTTACCTATAAACGTGCGTATTTTATTTTTGACAGTTTGTAGTCGGTATCCTGATGTTGTCTTTGTGTTTAATGCATCTAGAGGCCTCATCTATTTAAAAATCAAAAGCATTTAAAATAATATGTTACGCAATATACGTACATACTAAATATTAAAACTATCTTTTTGGAAATGTTTCGTAAAGATTTTTGTAAATATTAAAAAAAAAGAATTGTTTTTAATTTTTTTTAAATTATAAAAATTTTATTGATTTTTTTTTTAAATTTAGGACCTTCCAGCAATCTATACTAAGAATGGTCTGACTAAAGCAAAAAAAAAATCCTTAAAAAAATTTCCTCATATTGACTCCCTATGTGCCCTTTAACTGCTCCTATTTACTAGTGGGTACCCTGTGGGTTCATTGACTACATCTTTGTGTATTGCTTTCTATAAAAATCTTTAATACAAATCAAAGCAGAAAAACCCTACCAACTTAAAAACAAACAATTATCGCCCCTCGCGGGGGGTTATTGATCTCCCGAGATCTGTATGTACCCCTTGCGATCTACCTGTCGCGCTCTAAAATTTATTTGACCAAAAAAAAAAAATAAATAGAATCATTAAAGTCGAAAAAAATTAAAAAAAAAAATGTGAAAAAATATAGGTGGGCGTGGTTTTTGGCCCGGAACCTCCAAAGGACTGATCCGATGTTGCTAAACTACAATTTGAAAATTTTTGAAACTATGCCTGACAGATTGGTGTGCTTAAATTTTTTGTATCTCTTCTGTTGCCTTGGCAAATGACATTACTACCCGAACACGCACAGACGAACAGACGGATAGACGGACAGACGGGCAAACGGACATCGCTTAATCAACTTCTCTATGTATAAGGATCCAGGATATATATACTTTATGGGGTCGGAAATGAATATTGTAGAAAGTGTGTTGAAATAAGGATTTTTAAGAACCAGAATTCAAGTTTATTTTATTAAATCACATACATATATATGTATATATATGTACATATAATGTGTATTTGCACCTTTTTTTGCATCTCTAGTGTATGGTGAAGACTTAACAGATAATTTCGTTCCCAAAATCACAGATTGCCTTATTGAAATTTAAGTTCATACTGAGGCTTCGATTAAACCAAACAGTTTGCCAAGAAATATTGAGCCTTCATTTCGAAGGCGATCTTAAATTTCAATTTTGGTTTTTAAAGATATGGCTTTACGATTTTGTTTTGTATTTGTAGTTTTCGACGTTTTCTTTTACGGGTGCAGTGGTAGTTCACAAAATATTAACACATTCCAATTGCTCTGACAAGTAAATTTACGTGTATGCACAAAAATTATTTTGAATCGTATTGAACCAAATAAAATCGTGTAAAAAAATATTTTTTTATTTTTAAACCGTGTAAATAAGACTGCGTAAAAACAGAATTAGGTGTATCTCAAATCGAAAAAGTATTTACATTCGTACATTCAATGAATATGAAACATTGTAATATTCAGTTTTTTTACGTTACCATACGCAGTATAAGGTAAAGTATAGTAAACATGAAAAAAATCGAGGTCGGGATCTTGACGGATTTATACGTTTTGAGGTCTCCTGAATCCATTTTGACTATTTTCGTGATGATGTCTGCGGGTGGGTGGGGTGTGTATACCACTACTTTTGTGGAGTTTGTACAGGTCATACCGTTTCACATATTAAAATGAAATTTAGTATGTGCCTTTGGTATATGGTGATGAAGAGCTGTATAGATTTTGGGCATAAACGGGAGTGGCCAAGGGGTAATTTCCTTACCCCCAAATTTTGTGAACGCTCTACAGGTCATACTGTACGACATATTAAAATGAAATTTAGTATGTGCCTTTGGTTTATGAAGATGATGAGTTGTGTAAATTTTAGGAAGGTGCAAGGGGTAGTTTACTTACACCCCGAACCGAAAATATTTAATTTTTCGATTCGAATATACTTTGAACTTATATTCTTTATGTAATATATCCATAAAAAAATCTGTTTCCATTGGGTATGGTAAAGTGGAGTGTAGGCCATTCGAGTTTTATTTTTTTAATTGATTCAATTATTTGTTAAAAAAATCTAATTAAAGAAATAATTGAATCAATCAATTATTTAATTAAATTTTAATCTGAAAGTAGTTAAAAGCCTTAATTGATGGAAATATTTCTTTCAGTGCAATCAATATTAATTGTAGTATAAACAGTGGATGATCAATTTTCGAAGAAAATCATCTTCAGTGATGAGGCACATTTTTATCTCAGTGGATTCTTCAATAAGCAGAATTCCCGTATTTGGGCAAATGATAATCCAAGAGTGATTGTCGAAAAACCAATGCACCCACAAAGAGTGACTTGACTGTTTATTGCGGTTTATGGGCTGGCCGGTCAGGCAGTTAATTTGAATGGTGTTCGCTATCGTGAGATGATAACGAACTTTTTATGGCCCGAATTGAAAGGTATGGATGTGGACGATATGTGGTTTCAACAGGTCGATGCCACTTGCCACACAGCTAACGAAACATTGGCTCTTTTGCGCGACAATGGCCGTGTTATCTAACGTGGTGGCGATGTCAATTGGCCGCCAAGATCATGTGATTTGACACCGTTGGACTTCTGTTTATAAGGTTATTTGAAAGAAAAGGCGTACTTCGTTAAGCCAGCAACAATTCAAGAGCTTTAGCTCTCCTTTAGGATGAGATAATTCGTCACTTTAACGGCATAGAACCTCAATTATGCCTCAGCGTCATCGAAAATTTGGAGCATCAAATGGATGTGTGCCGCTGAGGTCGCAGCGGCCATTTGGCCGATATTTTGTTCCATACATAATTGAACCATACCAATATTATGAAAATAAAAAGAAATGACAATAATTTCTTAAATAATTTAACCCCTTAAAATGTAACCACCCTATAGTTCTGTAGATATACGTATATTATTATTTTTTTTCTTTGTTTTTCTATGTCTAAACCCTCGTATACCACCAGGATTTCGTTTAACCGTTCAGTTTAAACAAAATTTTATTTTTTTTTATGCAAGACCGTTTTATTGAACTACAGCGTTTAATCTTTTATCGCCCTTTTTATTATTAGTAATCAGATGACACTTTAATTGCTCTTTCAAATCTCCAGGCATACTCTATCGGATTTAGTTCAGCTAACTATGGTGTGCTCTCAAGCACTTAATGGAAATTGTAGTTTAACCACTTTTTTGCTGATGGAATAGGTTAGTATTTTGTCAATTGTTAGTAAATTTGCAACACAAACACAGCAATTCAAGGAATCAAGGTCATTTATCGTTACTTTAAAATAACTCAGTATAAACGTTTTGATTTGATGCCAAATTTTAGTACAATTAATGTTGATTGGGTACATTTTTATCATTGTGGCGGTACAATTTAAACATTGTCAGAACCAAACACTGGCAGCAATACTACCAGCCTGCTTGCGGTCGTCACCACTAGAAGTCATAAACCGTTTTTACTAAAACTCCCGCACATGTAAATCTTTTGACGTTAAACATATTTTTGTTATTATAGAATCTAATGCATTAGCAACAACAAAAAAGGTATAGTAAGGTAAGTGGTTATGTCATTTCGTTAAAAGTGGTTTTACATGACGTGTATTTGTCATATGACCTGTCACTTTTCCATGTGTAGATTCTATGCACGCCCTGTGAACCCTTTGAAAGATAACATGTGTATTTTCCATGTGTACAATACATATGACATTTTTGATTTAAAACGTGATCTATTTTGATGTGACAATGCATTTGACTTCCTGTAATGTCAACTTGATATTTTGTTATTGTAGGCTTTTTGTGGTGTCAAAAGCACTAAAAATGTGGCAAAAGCTCTAGGTTTGCATCTTTGCATCAGCTGTGGTTGGCAATACAAAACTGTGTGTTGGTAAAATTATATTATAATAGGTTATGTCCAAGGCGAATTCAAGGCATTAGCCCAGCTGACTGTTTCTTGCTCTCCTTTTTTTGCTAATGTCTTGTCAAGGATGCATTGTTTTATATCTGCTAGTAGAATGTCAAAGTTGTTGTTTTTTTTTGTAGTAGTTGCCATACAGCTTACACCTGGCATGAATTCGCTTTGGATTGTCAGAAGTAATTACACATGTACTTTTTTTGGCTATTTTGACAAACACATGATATTACATATCAAACTGGTAAGTCATATGACAAATACACGTCTTGTCAAACCACTTTAAGCGAAATTTTTTTTTGTACGTCAATGGTTTGTATTTTAAACGTTCATTCATACACGATCATTCATTTATTATATGGAATCCTCATTTTTTTGTTTAATACATTCACACCTCCAAATCCTTTTGTTTTATTTTTTTATTTGTATTTTCTTTTTCGTTACTGGCAAAAAGCCAAATAAAAGAAGGATTTTCATAAAGCGTAATTTTTGAGTTTCCACAAGGAAAAATACCCAAGGAAAAACAGTAAAAAGGCTTTTGTGGAATCCTCTTTTTTAGCACCAAAATAACTAAAAATTAATAGTGCAAAGGCATGTGGTCAATATGTAGACAAATGCGGATGCGATCTAACAAAAATTTAAAACGGATTGAAACAGAGCAAAGGTAAGAAATTAGGTCTCAATTCAAAGTTTAAGGAATTTTAGAGGAATTACGATGTTATAATGAATAATTTTTTATATAAATTTAGTTTTATTTAAAATATTTTTTAAATGAATTGATTAATTACTTAGGCTTAAAGAAGGAAAATTTTTCAAAATGTTCAATACTACTCGTTGTATTTCAAAGTGCGCATATTTTTGCAATAAACTAGTTTGTAATCGCTATCGTCGTTTAGTCAGCTGTTTGTTAACGTCGCGATAGCCAGGCACACACGATAGAAGTTCTCTTTGGAATTTCAAACTTCTTTGAAAATTGTTATCTATTTTAAGAAATTTCTAATTTGCTGCAAAGCATCCCTGCATATATTTTATCGGAAAGTTAATTTTTCATAGCGTTTCGTCGTTATTCACATACCGGACAAAAAAAAAACGGAATAAAAAAGATCCACACAAAAACAGGTTTGACTGTATTTGACTGTATTTCTACATATTGTTATTAACCAACCTTTGGTTAGCAATTAATAACAATTAGAATTTGGACTACAAATCGATTTTTTTATAATAACTTTTGCAAAAAAAACGACTTCAAAACAGATAGATGGGCACCAATTCTAAACTAAAAATGTAGGAAGTAATCTGTAAGAACTAGTATTTAAATAAAATAAAAGATACA
Source organism: Phasia obesa (assembly GCA_949628195.1). NCBI lineage: Eukaryota > Metazoa > Arthropoda > Insecta > Diptera > Tachinidae > Phasia > Phasia obesa. The sequence goes on from OX451218.1 coordinate 91,572,716, forward strand.
AAAGATGCGCCAAAATTAGCGGGAAAAAAGTAAAAACTATGTTAATTTCAAAGTTAAGGTATTTTCACCAACATCCGTCTTTTAATTTCATACACAGACTATGTTATTTTCAATTTAACTTTAATTTTTTTTATTGCATAAATTGCAAAGTTAGGGCCACATAGATCAAATAAAATCACCTATTGGGACACCCTTTAATTTCCAATTTTAAATTTAAGACCTGTTGTTATAGAGGGCTTGGCCACTAAGATTTTTTGAAAATTTCAGCTGTCTGTCGGTTCAAAAGTTTGGCCATATACATCAAATTACATCAACTATTGGGACAACCTTTAAGTTATAATTCTAATATAATAATTCTAATGAACTATTGGAGCACCCTTTAAAATACAAATACACTTCTCATCCCCACTATCATACTTTTTGAGCCCACATGTCAATTTTGACAGATAGAATAATGGCCTTTAAAAAATTATATTACGCGTTTAGCACTTTTCAAATTGTTCGACAGGTTTAAAATATGTTGTTAAATTTTGTAGCGAAAGAGCTTAATAGTTTAGGGGGTAACGCAGGGCCATAAAGTATTTAAAAGTGACACAAATGGCTAAATTATGTCCCGGCGGTACTGTCACTGCAGCATTCCAAAAGCTTTGACGATGTCCTCTCGGGGAAAATGGGGTCCGTGTTGACTCTTATATAAGGTATATAAGAGTCAACACGGGTAGGTGCTGACGTTAATCTTGATCACAAATCACTGTTATAAATACAAAAATATAATACTTTAAGATGCCATACAAATTGAACCAGGTCTCTTATAAATAATACACTTGTATATTAACATACATACATACATACATACATACATACATACATACATACATACATACATACATACATACATACATACATACATACATACATACATACATGATGCTTAAGGCCGTTTAAAATTTACAATACGCACAACTTTTATTTTAACACTACAAGCGCGTTCTGAATAACTCAAAGTAGATGTTATTTTACTTTTTTCCTTTGTTGAATATATTCGTTCTTTATTTCCTTTTATTTCGCTTAAAATATAAATTTAGATGTTATGTAGCCGTTATAGCAAACGGATACAAACAGTTGTCAGCATGTTAGGGTGTGTTAAATTCACTGCTACATTTACAAGAAATGCACTTAAAGTTTAACAAACACAAAATAATCGGTATAAAAATAAGAATGAGTAAATAATAGTTGTAGTCAGTGTTGCCAGATGTGTCGTTATTTTGGCGTTTTATGCAGTAGAAATTTTGACTTTAAAAATTATTGCAAAATCTATACATATAATAAAATAGTAACTCATTTCCATCTGTCTGTCTGTATATCTGTCTGCTTTTCATTTGTTTTCGCATCACGTAAAAACTACTAGATGGATTTTAACGACATTTTGTGAGGAGGTACTTTAGTATCCTGATCCCAATATAGGATACTTTTTTTTTCCGCAAAAATATTTTATTTCCAGGAGAAAGTGGAGAAAAAGCAGTGAAAACGCAACTTCCGGTTTAAAGGTACTGAAATATTGGGTTTAAAACTGGGATATTTTCAACACGTTAATATTCAACAGTGTTATTTTTTCAACTGACCTTTTTATTTTTAAAAATGGGTTATTTTAAAATCTACTGCTCAACAGATGGCATCAGGTGTATAAAATTTGTATTTAATTTGTATTTTTATTTTGTGAAATTTTTTGTTATTAAAATATTTTAAACACCTCTGACAGAGTTTTACAATAATTTTTTGAATTTTAGAATTTTTTATAAATTTTAGAATTTCATCCAGTAATGGGTACCTTTATATAAAATAAATACATAAACCAAAACTGAAGCACTATAAAAATAAGAGTCTTTTAATTGGTGTGGAATACTTTCAAAGCAAAATCGAGAAAATATTGTCAGAACGCCCACGACGTGACGGGCACTGCTAGTCTAACATATTTTTATTTTTGACTTATTTCTGGCGGAATTTATTTATATAAATTAATTATGTAAGTAAATTCAATTAAATTATGTATAATAATTAAATATTTTAAATCGCTTTTGTAATTTAATTAAATTTTTACATGATTTTACTTTTGTGTAGTCTGTTCCTGGTTTAGGAATAATAGCTATTAAAGAAACCTTCCAATCTGGAGAAATGAACTCAAGACGTAAAATGGCATAAAAAATAAAAGTTATTTTTGTGCTATACGGGGCAACTCAAAGAGCAATACCAGGCTTTTTAGAAGTTCAAACCGGTTAATGCCCTTTTATTATCACAAAATTCAAATCTTGGGAGAGCTGCAGTACTAACATCGTTAGATACATTTGGAGGAGTAAAACCCTTCTTAAAATGCCCAACAAACAGATTCAGTCGTAAAGTAGCTCTGGATCGGGGAACACGTTGGTGCGTTATTGTCATTATCGTTTAAAGTCAATGAGGTCGTCCTTGTTGCTCGGCCTTCGAGTGGTTTGCGTCTCACACTGGCTGATTGGCGTCCTCGAATAGCTGTACTACGGTACTGTTATTTGTGGTTGCCTAATCAGCCACGTGTAATCGTTTGGTTATCGTATATAACCCAGAAATTTTAATTTCAATAAGTCGGACATTGGTGGCGCACCAATTTAAAAACTCAAATTTTAACAGGAGGAGCACCATTAAACTCAATTTTTATTGGAGGAGAACCAATAAATTCAAGTTTTTTCACTGGAGGAGCACCATTAAACTCTTATTAATTTTACCTAGCTGAATTTGGGGTCTCACTTCCTATACGAAGGTGTAGGTCGCGCTGTAGATTTTGGAGGAAGCTAAAGCAATCACACCCTGGCGCTTTGCTATTTACCAATTTTTTTTGGTTAGAATCCAAAAAAAAAACAGATTGCCTTTTTCGTTATCACTTCTTGCCCAACCATCACACGAAGTTCGCAAGGCAGATTTTGTTACGACTGGTCTTTTACGGCTTTTGCAAGCATGCCGTAATGAATAATCTAATTGTGGAGTTGCGTCGATATCTTTTAGTTAATTTTTCTTTGCTGTTCTTTGAGACTTCAGTATCTCTCTTAGCCGTCGCATTACTGTCGCATTTTGGGCAGCTAATCAGCTCTATGTCGTCTGGCACAGCTTAGCAATAAATTTGTTCGATCTGTCAAAAAATGGCATGTGTGATTAAAATATATGATAGTGCGGATCGAAAGTGCATTTACATACTTATATGACAGATTTCTTGACAAGTCTATACGATTTAATTATCTTGACAATCAATCGGTTATAAAACGCATGAGGCAGGTTAAAATGGCCTAAGGCGAGTGAAGATGGGTGAACTCACTAAATGTGAAAAGGTGAAGGCATGCTACTATATATAGACAGGCTTGAATTGTGCTCAGTAAGGCCACTCAGATGGTAAAATATAATAGAAGAACTTTAAGCTGGATAACTACGTTGCGTTAGTGACTGGTCACGGAAACTTTAAGTATCATCTAACCAAAATTAAAAATCGATGAAGAGGATACTTACAGACTGTGTCTGGAAGAGGCTGAGACAGTAGCGCACATTGTGTGTAAATGTCCAGCACTGGCTGGCATAAGACTTAGGACCAACACGGGCAAAAAATTTTTAAATGCGAATGCCATGGAGAATCAAAGCCTTAAGGTGTAAACACAACTGGAACGACGAATTTTTCGTTACGAATATTCGTCCTGGAAAATAAAACACATTTGTGCTTATGTAAATGCACACAATTAGTGCGTTGCGTAAAGTTCGTCATGCGTAACGAACTGTGCAATAGGTTTATTTCTATTTCTTACGCAGACGAACGACGAATAATTTGGTATAGGGGGACCAATTTTCTTTAATATTTTTTTATTTTGTTGTTAATTAATATTTAAAATTGTTTTTATTTGTAGCATATAGTATAAATAATGTATTTAAAGTTATTTATATTATATATTTTTTCTTATTAATATATTTTCGTCAAATACTGCTTTTTTAAGAAATGTGGTCACTCTATCAGCTGTTGGATGTAATCAATAAACAAAATAAATTTGTAAAAATAAATTATTTATTCAAGTTTTTGCAAGTAAAATGGATTTAAGTGAATTTATTATTGAAGAAGTAAAAAAAAAATGAATGTTTGTACAATCTTGCGTCCAACGATTATAAAAATGTGCAGAAAAAAAACGAAATGTGGGAACGAATTGGCGGTTTGATTAATTTAATTAATTTAATTTAATTTAAAGTGGAAATTATAGTTAAAAAAAAAAAAAACTGTATATGAACATAAACTATAATTTTTAGGTGATGCATGCAAAAAACGTTGGCGAGGACTTCGTGACACCTATAAAAGACGCAAACGAGCTGCTCAACTTGCCTCCGGTAGTGGTGCGCCATCTCCAGCAAAAAAGTGGAAATACATGGATTTAATGAATTTTTTGGATAACTATAAAGATTCCCGACCGTATGTTCATACATAAAACTATACTATCTTTATACCCTTCACCATATATATGGCATATAGTGGTGCAGGGTACATAACATTTACCTTTGTCCTTTTTGTCTTTTTATGTCTAATCTAATACTCTATGTTAAATATTATTTGATATAGAACTACTGGAAATGTTGTAGACGATCAAATTGATTACCTGTTCGATTGCTCGTCATCTACAGTTTTGAGTGAAGACGTAAGCGCACTAATCATGGATGAAAGTGCACTAATCACGGATGAAAGCAATGACGTGAATGAAGCTCGCCCAAAAAAATATAGTAAAAAACAAACAGATGCGGAAGTAACATCAGTTTTTAAAGAAGTGATGAAAGAGTGTGCCGACACTGTAAAGCAACTCGCAGCTGCAACAAATATTAATGATGAAGACCGTGACTCAACATTAATGTTATTTAAAAGTTTGGCTACAAAAATTTCGGAAGCTCATTTACCACAGGATGTAGTAAGAAGAATTGAAAGTAAAGTCATGAATTTGGTTTATGACGAGTTAGCTCAAAACTGTATCACATAGGAGTAATGTGAACCTAAGCTTATATCGAATTTTAGATCTCAGAATTGCGTAGCAATACTTTGTACTCACGTAAAATTTTCAAAGAAATTTTATTTCATCCTTATTAAACATTACATGTTTCTATTTTTAAATGCATTTTTCGTTTTCAATGAATTTTTATTTTGTTAATTAAAGTAAAAGAACATTATTTGTAATAATGCATTTTTTTCTCTAATGAATACTTAAAATTAATTACAAATAAATAAATTATACTGAATTTTAAAGAAAATTGTTAATGAATTTAATTATTGAGTAAGTATTCTGCCAAATCATCTCTTAATGCAAAAACCTCTGCCGATGAACGGTTGGCGTGAGAAATGCGAGAAGATAACATTTGTTCAGATGATTCTCTCCACGTTCCTGGTATAAAAATTCCATTTTCTTCATGGTCGACCATATTTTCTTCAAAGTATCCACTGGTTTTATCTAGCATTAGATAATTATGAAGAACTACGGTTGCTAACACTATTTTATCAACGTTTTTGGGTGAGGCGTGAATAGTTGTATGAAGAATTCTCCATCTGTTGGCTAAAATCCCGAAAGCGTTTTCAATGTGTACACGAGCAGCAGATAGCTTTTTGTTGAAATTTTGTTTCACAAGTGGCAAGTTTCTTCCGGGATATGGGCGCATTAAGTTACGTTTTAAAGGGAATGCGTTATCTCCCACAAAGAAATAAGAGAAGGTTTTGTCTGTGCCTAATTACAACATACCAAAATTCAATTACTACATATAAAAACATACTTATAATTATTAAATATATCTTTTTACCAGGGAGATTACCATCTGGGGGAAGCTGTATGTTGTTTTTTAAAATCATTCTTCCAAATGCACTGCGAGCAAAGACTCCGCCGTCACTTTGACTCCCCATTGCTCCAACATCTATAAAAATAAAATTATAATCGGCATCGCATACCGCCATTAAGACAATACTAAATGTCTTCTTGTAGTTGTAAAAGAGTGAACCACTTTTTTGCGGGCAAACTATGTTTACATGTTTACCATCAATAGCACCAAGGCAATTCGGCATTCCTGTTTTCACGTAAAACCTTTACATATATGTGCATACAAAATTTTATATTTTAATTTATTTTCTATTATTTTATTTCACAAACCTGTCAGAAATCCTTTTCCACTCATGCTGATTAGGCTGGGCAACATACACCATATGTAGTTCCAGATCGCATCACAGGTTTCGTAAATAATCTTTCTTACGGTTGATACACCCATTTTATAAGTAAATGCTAAGAATTGTATACTACACCCTTGAGACAGGTAACTAATAATAAATATAAAATAAATATTTACTCTAAGATAGACTATTTCAAAAGCACTTACATTAGCGTTATGCCCAAACGGGTTTCCTCATCAATAGGCTCTCTTCTGGAAAATTTTTGCAATCTTTCTTTAAGTAAATTTAGAAGTGCATTAAATTTGACAACGGTCATTCTTGTTGCTTTAAAGAAGTGCTCTTCATCTTTTAATTTTAATTGTTGGAAACAGCTTCTATGAAAACCCTGGGATTTTCTATCAATATTTACCGGTCTTACCCACCATCTCCTCCTTAAACGCTGCCGTACAAAAATAAAAGCTTTTACTATCATAAACATGATATTTATAACTTTAATAATTCGTACAAATTGCAAAATTCTTTGATTCATATTATTTATTTTTTTTTTTATAAATTAAAACAATACCAAGTGACGTACACAGCTGTTTTCGTCGTTCTATATGTGTTCATTTGACGAATTTACGCAACGAATTTTTAACAGACGAATTCGTCGTGTTGTGCGAAGTTCGTCGTTCGTCCCAGTTGTGTTTACACCTTTAAGCAAATGCTAGCAATTACTACAGGCTCCATGATGAGATTAGTCCTGCAGTTAGTTATCAGTCGGCAGACTGAAATCACTAAAGTCAAAAATAAAGGCTCGTGGTAGCACGTGACGTAATGAAAATAAGGTTGCCGTAAATTACAAGTCGGTTGCCTATAATCATTGTGAACAGAAGGGGTCGAAAAGGGACCCACTATGGAAGTGATCTGCTTCGATAACCTCCTACATTAACAATAATAATTATCTTAAAATAAGAATCATAAAATATTTTTCTCTATGCGATCAGAGCTGTTGAATCTTCTTTTTGAATAATCGTACAAAGATAGTTTGAAACTATTTGTTGGTTAGGACAGAATTCTGTAAGTTGTTTTCTGATTCCATCGCCCAATTGTCACAGTATAGTGAATAGTGGCTCTTACCATTTCTTACATCTACTAAAGTTAACAGATGGAGGTATTTCTTTAGGTTTCGAGAAATTGGTATTGTATTAGTTGTAGGCAGCGTGATATGAAACATTTTGAATAGTTGGTTGCCGTAACTAAGGATAATGAGCATTTGGTAGGTATTATTGCTTGTGAGGAGTATTTAATTTTTGAGCAGAGCTTTTTACCATAAATAAACAAGAAAAGCCCTTTATTTAGCAGTGTAAGAGATACATTTTTTAAGTTTTGTGTCATTCCTTGATTTATCGCATTGAGCTGTCGAACGAACAGAAGGTAACTTATAATAAGCCCTAGTTTGATCAAATTTTTGGCGTTTTAGACACTGGACGGATCCTGAATGGTTATACGGTTCCTCTACGGAGATTTTGTGGTGCAATATATACATATTTATCAACTAGAGTGGGTGAAATTAAAAGATGTTTTTAAATTTTTACTTAAACACTTGTGCTATTACTCTTTGAAATATATCAATCAATAGTGCTACATTCGCCCGTGCCGAATCTTCTATACCCTTCTAACGGTGACTTTATTTATACAGCTACATCGTATATTCTTAATATTAAAAATGTGTTATTTTATGAAAGTGAAAATCGTGAGTGTAACGATTTTCATTTTCATAGAAATATTGAAATTTTTTTAAAAATTTCGAAAATTGTTTGTAGAAATATTTTTTTTTAATTTTTTGTAAAATTTTTTTTATCCGAAATTTTTTTTAAAAGTTTTTTTTTTCGAAAATTTTTTTGTAAAATCATGTATGTATTTGGAAATGTTTTGTAAATTTATTGCTAAATATTTTTTTTAATTTTTCTTAAATATTTAAATTTTTTTTTTAATTTAGAGCTTTTCTGCAATCTATATTGCGTTAGAATGGTCAGACTAAAGCAAAACAAATTTCCTCATATTGGCCCCTATTGTGCCTTTAAACTGCTCCTAGTTACCTCTATGGGTATTGATTTCTATAAAGGTCTTTAATCCTAATCAAAGCAGAATAACCCTACTAACCTAAAAACAAACAAAAATCGCCCCTCGCAGGGGGTTATTGATCCCCCGAGATCTGTATGCACTCCATGCGATTTACCTGTCGCGGTCTAATATTTATTTGACAAAAAAGCAAAAGAGAATCATTAAAGCCGAAACGAATTAACAAAAACGTGAAAAAATAGAGGTGGGCGTGGTTTTTGGACCGCAGCCTCTAAGGGAATGATCCGATGTTGCTGAATTGTAATCCCAAAATTTTCAAAACTATACCTGACAGATTAGTGTGCTTAAATGTTTGGTATTTCTTCTGGTGCCTTGAAAAATGATATTATTACCCGAACACGGAGAGACGGGCAGACGGACATCGCTTAATCAACTTTTCTATGTATAAGGATCCACAATATACTTAATGGGGTCGGAAATGAATATTGCAGAATTTACACACGGAATGACAAACTTATACATATGTATATACCCTTTCGATATGTGATGAAGGATATAAAAAAGTATTGTGAATTTAAAAAGTTAAATTTTAATAAAATTTTTCAATAACTGTTAAAAAAATTAGACGGTTTTTTTCTTTAATTTCAATTGGCAACTTAAGTAAAGTTGCTTGTTGTTGTTGTTACGCTAAAGTCTCTAAAGTTGTTACTGATGGTGATGATAATAATGATTGTATAAAATAAATAAATACATACGGATGAAGTGGGTTGAGCGGAGCGGCATGTTGTTGTAAGGTTTGATGTTGATGACTTTGAAGCGTGCCTTGCATTTATTTAGCTTTGAAAAATTCATGCAAACATTGATGTTCTTATGTTTGCGAAAACACATGACCGAAGGCAGACTGTAAAGTTCCTCTTTAACTTATTTAAATAGTTAAAGCTTTAAATAGTTTCAGTATAAATTTAAAGTTGGAAGACAGTCGTTGCAACTTAGACAAGTACAATTAAAGGTTCTACTGCTTACTTGGTTGTTGTAAGGTCAAGAGAAATCAGAGCGCTGCCGAATCCCCCAGGTTGCATTCTTAAATGAACTCTGTGATTATGGAAAGATCGGTGCCACGACCGATCCCTAACTATTAATTAGAACTCAATAGGCTCATTCTAGGTAAACTGATCAGTCCTTAAACGTTTTTTGCCGCACATTACATATATAGATAAAGTACCTCACTACCAATCAGTTTATGAAGGCACTGTTATCAGTCTAGGGGGTGAAGTCAAGAATAATGTGGACGAGATTAGACATGGCAACGGCTAACGCACATCTATTTTTGGATAGGAATGATCTTAGAGATGTTGCAGGTGTAAAAACAGGTCGTTGTTCGATTAGATCAAGGATCAGTTTGTAGGGGAAAATTACACTCCGAATTTTTGGACGATGTGCGATGATGAGGAGTAGAAAACTAGGAAACACATTATCTGTCATTGCCAAAAGATATCTTGCCTGGGTGAACGATTGGGTGGAAGAAGAAATTATTGTTAGTAACTATAGAAGATACAAAGAGTTTGCGGCGAATAAATTAGGCAGCAGGTTCTCCAGCAGAAGTAGAGATACTTTTTTCAAAAGCCTATTTTTTAAGAGATCACGTGTGAATCGTGTCATGCTGTCATGTTATTTTTGTTTAGTATTGTTTGGCATTTCATAATAGAAAGACTAACACGCCTGAACAACGTTTACAAATCGTTCAACTTTATTACGAAAATTCACGTTCTGTGAGGAATGTGTTTCGTGTACTTCGCTCAACTTATGGTCAACATAATCGGCCTACTGAGCGTACTATTCGCAACACCATCACCCATTTTGAGACCTATCATTCATTATTGGATAATATTCGACCGAATAGACTAGCGGCCGTAGCTGAGAGTGTACACGAAGACTGTGGAGAGTCGATTCGGCGCCGTTCGCAGCAACTCGGACTGACGTATGGAACGACTTTGGAGCATTTTACGTTGAGATCTTAAATTGAAAGCATACAAAATACAGCTTGTGTAACAACTGAAGCCGCTCGACTTTCCCAAGCGACTTCGCTGATCTCTATGGGCTCTTTAAAAGTTCCAAGAAGATCCGACGTTTTCGAGGCAAATTTTGCCTTATTTGGGACGAAGAGCAACCTAAAGAGATTCAAGAGCTGCCACTTCATCCAGAAAAAACAACGGTTTGGTTTGTGGTTTGTGGGCCGGTGGAATCATTGATCCATTTTTATTTAAAAATGATGCCGTTGCGAACGTATCCGTCAATGACGACCGTTATCGTGCCATAATAACCGACTCTTTGATGCCTGAAATTGAAGCTCGTGACATTTGGCGACATTTGGTTTCAGCAAGACGGCTCCACTTCCCACACATCGCATCAATCAATGGATTTATTGAGAGAACTTTATGGTGAGCACATAATTTCATGTTTTAGGCCGGTCCATTGGCCACCAAGATCATGTGATATCACACCGTTAGACTTTTTCCTGTGGGGATATTTAGAGTCTAAAGTTTATGCAGACAAACCCGCTTCGATTCAGGCCTTGGAGAAAAACATCACGCGTGTCATTCACCAGTTATCAGTCGAAATTCTCGAACGAGTCATCGAAAATTGGACTCAACGGATGGATCATCTGTGACATAGCATCGGCCAAAATTTGATAGACATAATCTTCAAAAAATAATTGCCAAAGAATGTTCTTTCAATTGATGATAAAAATTCTCCATTAAATTTGAATTTTTTGTGTTTTTTTTTTTTTTTCTTAAAAAAGTAGGGAACCTCGAAATGGATCTCACGTTATAATAAATCATTTAAAGGTTCGAATAAGTGATAGGTTAACCCACTGCATCACAGGATGATGTTGGAAAGTTAGTTTAGTGTCGAATTACATTATGCAACTTTTGTCGCTTCTTCTTTATTATTGCATTTGTGTATTAGTGCAATTTTTATTGCAGCAATTTGTTTGGATAAACACATTTGTTTACATTTTAAACTTCAAAATTATAACTACGAATTAGAGGACAAAACGAATTTCAAGAGTAAATGCATATGTATATTATTATTAATTCCCCTCTCCCCTCTCCCCTACTGAATGAAGAATTGTAGCGACAAAGTTGCATAATATAAAAAGGTACTTATAGACACCTATGAAGATTAACATTTATATAGCAAATCGCAGATTAGTAAATGTAATTAAAACGACCTTTGAAGAAAAAAAAAATACTGTTCTGCGCTTTTTATCGACGTTTCTCAAGCATTCGATAAGGTTTGGCACGAAGGCCTAATATTTAAGCTAAAGCTGAACTTGCCCGAAAACTTGTATAAGCTCTTAAAAGATTATTTAACGAATCGCAAGTTTTTTTGCTAAAAGAAGGTGACTTCTTAAGCTCGCCACAGCTCAAGCCGGAGTTCCCCAAGGTAGTATTTTGGGACCAATTATATATTTACTGTACACATCGGATATGCCAATTAGCACCCTAGTCCACACATCAACTTTTGCAGATGACACAGCTTTTTTAAGTATTCATGAAAGTGCCCAAGAAGCATCACAACTTTTACAAGAGCACATACTCAATTTGAAAAAGTGGCTAGAAAAATGGAGAATAAAAGTGAATGAACAAAAATGCACTCACATAACTTTCACACTGCGTAGGGACTCATGCCCTCCTATTCGCATAAATAACCACAGCTTTCAGACGTTAAATACCTGGGTATACATCTTGACCGTTGCCTTACTTGGAAAAGCCACATTGACTACAAGTTAACACAAATGAAACTAAAAGCAGTACAACTAAATTGGCTTATTGGCAGAAACTCCACCCTGAGCTTAGATTGTAAACTTCTACTGTACAAGTCGGTCCTCAAACCAATTTGGTGTTATGGGATTCAGTTATGGGGCACCGCCTCAGCTAGCAATGTAGAAAAAATTCAAAGGCGCCAATTTAAAATACTACGTATGATTACATCTGCTCCCTGGTATATAAAAAATTCGAACATCCACAAAGACCTAAACATGCCATCAGTTAAAGCAGAAATAGCGAAACATGCAGTCACATATCTAAAGAGGCTTGAATCTCATCCAAACCCTTTGGCGCGTAACATACTGAATGAACCTGGTTACATTCGACTAAAAAGAAGAGATACTGCTTTTCTTGGCCGTACATTAGAGGGATGACCCGCAAATGATTGCAAAATCCGTGAAACAAACATTATTTTTGTCTAGCACTGGCTGGACTTAAAAAGAATATTTTATTTTAGACTTAAGATACGAGTAATTATTGTAAGTTCAAAAATATTGAAGATACAATAAATAAATTATGAAAAAAAAAATATAGCAAATCGCTTGCTGCTAGACCGAGATTACGTGGATCCTTATATATAAATTTGTTTTTGTTGTTTGGTATATTGTTAATAGTTAAACTAGGTACATGATGTTTCCTCTTGTCGCTGGACCTTATTCATTTTCTACCCATCTTATTTTACTACTCAGGGGACGAGCACATGTTGCTCAATATTCACAAATTTCGCGCATTTCCAAACTGCCTTCCACCATTCACTCATACAGTAGGAACCAAATATAAAGTTAATAATTCACATCTCCATTATATTTTTTTTCGTTTTCCTTTTAGCAACTTTCTGATTTTTTGCTTGTTGAACTAGAATCATGATGATAAAAATTCTGTTGCTGCCTTTCATAATGACATACGTTCTGGCTGAAAGCTTAATGTTTGTTTGGCTGTTTTTATTTTTTTGTTTGCTTGTTTGCTTGTTTGTTTGTTGGTTTGTTTGTTTGTTTTCTACTGTTAATGTTGTGTTTGTAGTTGTATTTAACACGTAAATTAAATTTACTTTTAATGCGCGAATATGCCACTGTTGAGTTGTGCGTAGGTGTTAAAAGTTAAATGCCTTAAACCAAAGTTAAGCACACTAGTGTTACAACATTAAAAAGAAATTGTTAAAGAAATTATACATTGAAATAAAACGGTATTAAAATACGTCGCAGTTAAAGAATGAAATGGGATCTAAGGAGTCTGTTTGAAATAATGGATTTATACTTTAAATAATGAATTTAATCTTTAGAAATGTTAAAAGAGAATGATCATAAATTAATTTTAATTATTTTAGTGAGAATAATTATAAGCTGGTTCATTTACATACATATGTGGACTAAATAAAATAAGGACAGCTTTTTATTATAAAGAGTGTTTTAAGGCATACAATTTTTAATTGAAATAAAATACCGAGATTACAAAAATATGCTTTAATTAGAATTAATTTAATATAAATGCTAGGCTTTTTTGACTTCCGTAGCCAAAGAGAAAATTAGAATTAATTTAATATAAATGCTAGGCTTTTTTGACTTCCGTAGCCAAAGAGAAATAAATCAGACAATTGCCAGTCAGACTCACACACGTAGGATTCTGTACTATGTTCAGTACAACTTTCAAAATACAAGTTGTTATATTTTTCACGTCTTATGGGGCACCCTTTAATTTTTAATTGTTTTTTATACTAAAGCATAGTATTAAATACCCTAAAAAACTTCAAGAGTCTAACTATTACGGTTCAAAAAATAAGGCCATATACGTCCAAATCATGTCACTGTCGCAACACCCTTTAATTTTATTATTTGTTATAGCGACCCTTTTATTTTTAATAATTATAATAGCGGCCATGGCAACATAACTTCTGTACAAATTTCAAGAGTCTACCTATTACGGTTCCAGAGATAAAAGGCAGTGATAGACGGACGGACAGAAAGACATTGTAGAGAAAACAATAGGGTTACGTTTTTACCCTTTGGGTACGGAACCCTGTCAGCGGCTTCTATCTCTGGAAACGTGATAGGTAAACTCGTGACATTTTCGCAGAAGTTGTATTACTATGGCCTCTATAACAAAAATTATCTATAAAAATTATATAAAAAATTATCTATATAAATATATAATAAAACAGTAACTCATTTCCTGTCTGTCTTTCTGTCTTTCTTTTTGTGTTCGCATCACGTAAAAACTGCTGGATAGATTTTAACAACATTTTGTGAGAAGTATCCTGTAGTATCCTGATTCCAATAGAGGATATCTTTTTTCCGCAAAAATATTTTATTTCCAAGAGAAAGTGCAGAAAAAGCAGTGAAAGTATGAAGATTTTTTTAACAATTTAAAGGTCTTGCATACTTCAAGGCAACTTTTTTTTTGATAGCAGTATATTTTAAACACGATTGCGCAACAGTTGGCCCTTTTTAAAATAATGAGTAACTCATTTTCTGTCTGTCTTTTACAGAGCTTTACAATAATTTTTAGAATTTTATATAAATTTCAAAATTTTATCCAGGAATGGTAACCTTTATATAAAGTAAATACGTAGGAGTCTTAAAATTTGGCAGCAAAATCGAACAAAATATTTTCAGGACGCATACAACGTGTGTGTGCACAGCTAGTAGATTATAATAATAAGGCTATGTGGTAAAAAAGAAAATCGTATAATAAATTTTAAAATTGAAACAAAACGAGGCACCTACGTGTCTTGTAAGGAGTTGTTTTCTTTTCGAGCTAACTTAATTTTGTTTTCTACCCCTTACCAGGGTTATCAGATATGGTGATTACACATTTTGAGGAAGCTGCGTCTTCTTGTTGTTGACAGCTATTGAAAGTAGGCGGACGTCGTTAGTTTTAAGTAAAATGGGAAAAGTGAATTTCGTAAAAACTTCACTGAAAATTATTACTGCACCATCAATCCAATTGTTAAAAAATATTTTACTGAGTTTCGTTGTATAAGTATTAATCAATCGTTTATATCTGGATATTTCATCATAACTGATAATTTTTTGAATTATTTTCGAGATATTGGAGAAAATAAGTAAAATTTTTAACTATAGATTTTTTTTTTTATAATACAAAAGCTACTTATCTACTTAAAATTTTTTAAGCATTTTAGATTTTGAAAAAAATCAATTTACTTTTACTGTTAATGTGGGAAAAATTGAAACAAAAAAGTATTTTGAACGAGTGTAAAAAGAAAAAAGCAACACAGAGCAAACTATCTGTCAAAAGTGATGGAGCATTTTGTTTTCTGTCACTTGTTATACAAATTTGGTTCAATATACCAATTTGAAATTTTGAAAAAAATACAGCCTTTTTATGAAGTTGAATTTTAAAATAAAGCGATATCAATTCGAACCGTTTTGAAATCACACGTGTTATTTTATCCTGTTCGTTAAATCATATAATTTAATAAGTTTTTGGTGTGATTTTATCTTTTTGTGAAACAGTAATGCATTTTGAGTTTTTTTATTTAGGACCAATTCCAAGATTTAAAAGGGCCAAAATACATTTCATCAGGCAACTATTTTTTTTTTTTGTAATATAAAAAACCAAAGGTAATAGCAATAACAAAAAAAAAAAAAAAAATCACATTGTACATAGTTTATATGTATAAAAGTATATAATTTAAGGCCAGGATTCATTATCCTACACAATCGCACGATCCTACATAATCGTACGATCACAAAAAAAAAAAAAAACTGATAGAATTCTGTCCTACTCAAAAAATCGCTTCAAAATTGTGGGTGCCATATTATTATACAAAAAGAGATTTTGAAACTCTGATCGAGTAGAAAAATATATTTTACGAGTTTCAAATGATTATCAAATCGTTAATACCTTTTAAAAAGTCCGTCACACAAATACTCTTCTAATGCACACTACTTGCCAATTTTGATAGATCGAATGACTGAGTAGTTGGTTGAATTTTGAGGGGAAAGGGCCAAAATAGTTCAGGGGTACCGCAGGGTCATAAAGTATTCAAAAGTGCCACAAATGGCCCAATTGTGCCACATTTTGAAGAGCGAATGGACTTAAAAGGAAGCACTATGAGCCAAGTTTGATCAAATAAATTTCGTTGACTTTTTTCAGTTGCGAGTATGAACGAACATGTTTTAATTAAACAAAATCTCTGGGGATAAATTGTTATTTTAAGAACAGGGTTTTTATTTTTGTTTTTTTAAATATTAAATTTTGCCAAAAAATAAAATCAATTTAATTTAGTGTGCAGTATTCGCGCCGGGCACATTAATTGTCATTGCAATACATTCTCAAAGCTTTGACGCAGTGCTATCGGGGAAAATGGGGCCACTAGATGCCAAGGTTCCTGGAATCGTAATCTGGAAGAACCGCACTTGTAAGATTAAGGTGATTGGTAGCTGTGCCGAGAACCTGAATGGCTAGTTAGTGGTAAAAGAGGACTAGTCGCTAACAGCGACCTAATCCACGGTGGAACAGCATACGCCAGGGATGCGTTCGCATACTAAAGCGTGCTTCACCTTTGACCCTATGGGCTTAGGTAAATCCTTTCCGGAAGCAGGCACATCATAGTGCTGGAATGTGTTGTAAAACTTAACAGATGTGCCTCGGTTAATGAGGTGACATTGATGTGGGTTAAGGGACACATAGGCACAGCTAGGAATGAATCAGCAGACAAGCTAGCAAAAGGGGATCTGGTGTAAATTTCTGTGGACCAGAACCCAGAGTATTGCTCGGTAATGGCATAATGCGAGCTAAGGTCCTTCAATGGGTGGACTCATTAATCCTAAAAAGGTGGAGGGAGACCACTTCGTGTAGGCAGTTAGAAGCTTTTTAATAGTGGATACCATGGGGGACCTGAGCCTTGAACATATGCTAGCAATTACTAGAGACCGCGTGATGAGAAAGAAGGCCGACAGTTACCAGTCGAAAATCTGAAATCACTAAAGTTACGAATAAAGGCTGGTTGCAGCACGTGACTCTATGAGGGTAAGGTTGCCGTAATTACATTTCGGTTGTCTATAATCCTAGGAGACGGAAGGGGGTCAAAAAGGGACCCATTAAGGAAGTGGTCTGCTTCGTTATTCTCCCTACATTAAAATAAAATATTGTGCAATATAAGTTTTTGAATATATTTTGCGCAACGTGCATTGCGTATTGATACTTTTTCGTTGTTTATATAGCAGTTTTTCAGTTATTTCTACGATAAAATATTTACAAAAAAAGAAACTTGTGATATAAAATTTTACTACATTTTATATTTTAAAAATTTTTGTTAAACAAATTTATTTCGCACATTTAACAAAATTGATAATGACTTTTAAATTCGCAAAAATTTCTCTACTCTAGCGACGAGCATCTAATTTAAATGACAGATCGCATTACCCAGAAAACAAGTCCATCACGTATGTACATATGTGTGAAGCAGGTCTTTAATACTTGTAATCCACATTTCATTATGCACTCACATGATAAAAATTTTAAGCTGCTATAAAACTGTTATAGAAATGAAAAATAAAACAAAATTAAAGAAATACACAAAAATTTCATATATTGCAAACGAAAATGAAAGTAAAGCAAATGTTTGTTTTAAATAAACGTCTTAATTAATTTAGCTTTAAAACTTATATTCATAAAACTCACACATGTTTACAAAAATATTATAAGGTGCGCATCAAAATCATAAGGTTACTTTCTATTTGTTTATTAGACTTGTGCAATTAACAATAGTTAATTTTAGTGATCACTCATTTTAGGTCAAAGTTTAATAATGTACTATTTCAATCTCATAGTTCAATCGATCTTTTTCCGTTTTCCTTTTTAACTACGATTTATGTTTTCAATTATGTATTTTCTATTAGTGATTTAATAACAGTTCAGTTTAACTAAAAGATTATATAATTTTTAATAATAATAATAAAAAATAAATTATATAAAAAATTATGATAATAAATATTAACATTAAAATTAACAAAGTGACAAAATTTTGGTAAAATCTAAAAAATTTATTAACAAAAGAATTTGAATTTTATTACAAAAATCGAGTCATTTTAATATCCTTTTCCAGAGGTTTGTAAGTCGTTTAAGCCACGTCCGTCTGTGCGTTTTTAAGTTGAAATATCGTTTCCAAAGACCTCAAGTAGCTTATGAAAATACTTAGTACACTTATCTATCAGTAACAGTTACATGAATTTTGCTATTAAATATCAGAAAATTAGATCCATAAATATAGACATAATATAGTCAAAAAGGTGGCAGCCTCTATTTTCCTTAGCCTTTTTCCCATGTTTTTATTGTTTTTTTGTTGTATGCACTAAAACCCGAAATTTCCGATAAAATCGAAATTAAGACAAACTAATTTTTCCTTTTATCCATTTCACGAGAATATTAAAATTTTACCAAAAATTTTAATTTTGATCAAAAAATTTTAATTTTTATATAAAATCGAAAATTCCAGAAAAAAAATTTCAGTTTAGTTCAAAATTCCCCAAAAATGGCCGAATTTTCCCAAACATCAAATTTTCGTCCAGAGGTTACAAACAAATTATTACAAAACAGAAATGTATTTACGATTTTTTTAAAAATTGTGATTTTTAGTTTTGGCGGATTCCATGTCAAATCAACCAAATTTAAAGTTCTTTTTTTATTTACCATTTCAGATCTTATTGGAAATTTTTTATTTATATTCCTTGACTCCCTGAATCCAAATATATTTGTAAAAAAATTCTATCGCTTACAGTTTTTTACCTATAAATTTACAAAAAACTATACATCTATACATGTAATAAAATAGTGTCTCCTTTCCTTCCGTCTGTCTGCATTTCATTTGTGTTCGCATCACGTAAAAACTACTGGATGGATTATGTGAGGTACCTTAGCATCCTGATTCCAATATATGATACTTTTTTCCGCAAAAATATCTCATTTCTAAGAGAAAGTGGAGGAAAAGCAGTGAAAAAAGGCAATTTCCGGTTAAAGGTACTGAAATTTTCGGTTGGGATATTTTAAATACAGTTGCACACCTTTTTTTTGAAAGTGGTATATTTTAAAACCTACTGCGCAACCTTAGGTGCTAATTGAATAAAATTTGTATTTGATTTGTATTTCTACTTTGTGGAATGACATTGTTATATAAACATTTTAAACATCTTTTACAGATGTCTACAATATTTTTTAGAATTTTATGCAAAAAAGAATATGTATATGGATGAATTTTTCCAAAATTTTCCGCAAAAATACTTTATTTCAAAGACAGTAAAAGTACACCGACACTTTTTTACCGATTTAAATGTACTGCATACTTTAAGACATCTTTTATTTTTGAAAGCTGGATATTTTAAACACTGTTGGCGTTGTTTTAAAATAATACCAAAATATTAATTATATTATTATTATTAAAAATTTGTATTTGATTCGTATTTTTCCTTTTTAGAATTACAATTTTACTAAAACATTTTAAACATCTTTTACAGAGCTTTACAATAATATTTAGAATTTTTTATAAATTTTAGAATAGTATCCAGGGATGGGTACCTTTATATAAAGTAAAGACATAAACCATTACTGAAGCACTATAAAAGTAAGAGTCTTGCAATTTGTGTGGAATACTTTCAGAGCAAAACCGAGTAAAATATTGTCAGAACGCCCAAGAAGTGGCGAGCGCAGCTAGTGTATATAAAAAATATATATATCGCTTTATAAATATAAAACTTATTCTAATTCCAGTTCTATGTATAATGCCTAGGGAGTTGAGTAAAATCTCATTTTGAAGAGGATTTAATAAGCCTTAATTTGATGCCATATATCTGAATTGGAATGATCTGTTCGAAAGTATAACAGTCTGCGTCTGATTGAAAATAAATCCATCTAATTGCAAATGAACTATGAATAAATTTAAACCTACACAGAGAAAACAATGCCCACCCTAGAGTTGCGGTCGTTAGTTGTCAGTTGATTAATATAAAATTTACTGAGTTATTGTGTCCCAAGATTTCTGAATGGCTTCATATTGTTTCCTGTACTCACACACTTTTTCGGCTTACCAACCCAAACGGTTTCTATTATATTCAGGTTTTGGGCGCTTGGGCTCATATTGACTAATGTAACAATTGGCTATTTAATATACTTTTTCAATGCATTTCAATTAATTTTTAATTTAAATAAACTTATCAATGATATAGCATAGGATATGGGAAATTAAAATTTTTATATTATATTTCATAGGTGATAGAGCTTTTTGAAATTGTTTTACACTCTTAGACACAATTTCTTTTATATTATACAACCAATCAGATATTTCTTCTTTATTTTACTCTCTTTATATATTTTCTTTAAATTTCTAAAAATCTTTTAAAAATCGAACATTAATTGAAACTATCTTGTAGAGAGATACGAAGAATGCTGACGACGGTTGTAGCGATCCAGAAAATCCATTACATTCTGCTGGTGTAGAAATTTTCTTTATCTCTTTATAATTAAGAACTTAAAGCTAAATAATTAATTAATTTGTATGTAATATTTATAAATAAATAAAATACTTTTTAATCCATTAGATCCGAATAGTTACTTTAAGACCCCTTTGTTGTGCGGATTTTTTCTCTTTATTACAAGGACGGTCATCTCCCGAAATTAGTTGGACCAATTTAAGAACCCCCCAAATTTGTTTATATGGGAAGGAGGCGTGGTAGTGGGTGTAAACATCCCATTTTCCATTTTTTCTTAATGGTGATGGTTAACAAAATTTGGTTAACATTGGAAATACACTACGACGCGTCGTTACATTGTGCGACGCCGAACAGAGGGGTATTTTGCCAATCTAGCCAGACATTAGGCCAATAATCAGTTTTGAGAAAATTAAAAATTTAATTACGCACCTCGAGAGACAATAAAATTCTGCATCGATTAGAGAACTTTCAAGGCTTTTGCTTGAGATTTGTCGTTTTGGGACACTGTTAAAATCAGGAAAGTTGGGTAAATCGCATACGTTTTTATTGACTTTATACGATTTTGAGAGATTTGCAATATATTTTTTTTTTGGATAAACGAATAAAGATTTTATGTTGATTTTTTTTGTGAAAGGCTATATTAGCAGCTACCTTTATTAAATTTTAGAAAAATTTTATTTTAAATTAAATTTTTAAATTAAATTTTTAAATTTAAATTTTTATGAAAAAAATTTTGTTTCAAATTTAAAAAAAAAAAATTTTTTTAAAATTTTTTTGTCAAAAAAAGTGAAAAGGTTTTTGAGAGTGAGGGCCATCGCGATCATCCTAAAATTATTATATATCACTATAAAATTTACGATCTCTACTGAAAAACAGGTTTAGCGTTTTTATGAGATTTTTTTGCGATTTTTTTATATTTGACCTTTTTTCTGTTTTTGCTCATCTTGCACTGGTAGATACGAGTAAGAAACCTTTTTGTCATTCATAAAATGTTTTTGGTTTCTAAGTTGTTTTAAATAAATTAATTGTTATTATTTTAAATAAAATTTTTTATTACTAGTGTAATATATTTATTATCTATACATATGTATAATAAAACTGTGATTTTCTGCCTGTCTGTCTGTCTGTTTGTGTTCGCATCACGCAAAAACTACTGGATGAATTATAATAAAATTTTATGGGGAGATACCTTAGTATTGTGTTGCAAATAAAAGATATTTTTTCCCCGTAAAAATATCACATTTCCAAGAAAGAGGGAGAACAAGTAGTAAAAGTACGCAATTTTAGGGATTCAATGGTGCTGCAAACTTGTCAGCAACTTTTATTTTTGTCAGCG
Organism: Phasia obesa; assembly: GCA_949628195.1. NCBI lineage: Eukaryota > Metazoa > Arthropoda > Insecta > Diptera > Tachinidae > Phasia > Phasia obesa. The sequence goes on from OX451218.1 coordinate 91,594,583, forward strand.
GGTACTTTAAAACATTATTTACAGTACTCTACAATAATTTTGGAATTTTATACAAATTTTAGATTTTTATATAAAGCCTTTGTTTTTGAGTAATTACCCAGGCATGGGTACCTTTATATAAAGTAATCACATAAACCATATCTGAAGCACTATAAAATTAAGAGTCTTAAAGTGCATTACTTTCAAAGCAAAATAATGACGCTGACGAAGTGGCGGGCACAGCTAGTTATGAATAAATTAATTATTCTCAGATAAATTAAATAGTATTTAAAGAAATAAATTACAAAAACTACTTTTATTAATATTCATTTCTTTGACAAAAAAAAAACTTAAAAACGAATATTTTTTGAAAATTAGCAAAAAAATTTTTTTTTTTAAATTCGCATGAAAGTTTCGTAGTGTGTGATTGGAGGGTTACATCCCCCTGCCCATAAAAACTTAAAATTTTTATATTTATGGTATTAAGCCGTATGTAACCCTTTTATTTTAATAATTACATTATTTTTGCAAATAATATTTTATGCCACCGCCCACAAGAGAGGGAGGGGCTAAAAATGGCATTTTAGAATCTTCAGGGCCCAAGTTTAGGTTTTTGAACATTTGCTGACTATAAAAGTTGCATTTGTTACACAACATTTGCTAAAGAACTCCAGTATCCCCAGTCAGTAAGAACCACCTCTAGAGTTTCTATGTTGTTGACTGGGAGCGGAACATTAAATAAACTCTTTGCAAGAACAATTTTTCATTTTCAAGAAAATTTTAGATAATTTCAACTATGTACTCGTACACATGTCAAGACCTGTTTAATTTTTTTTTTGTGAAAAAATTCGTGAGTTACAAAATTTCAACGTTTTTTTAGTTTATTTAAATTTCTGTTGTTTAATGGAATTTATAGGAAGTGATGTAAAAAAAAAAATTATAATTCCAACACAAATAATGCACAATGCTAATTTACGTATTACCAAAACAAATGGGTGTGTTTGTGTAGTCGGAGCTCGTATGAGTGAGTAATAAACGCATAATGCCAAAGGGCACCCATACTTGTACACGGTATTTGACTTTCATATGCACACTTTTGCATTTCAACAGTTTTTTTCTTCTTTGTTATTTAAAACAGGTTTCATTGGCTTTTATTTACAACTATTAATGTAAATTCCAATAGATTGTTGAAATACCTTTTAAATTTATTAATCGCATTGATAAATATAAAAATAAATAGTATTGCCACACATCAAATTTGTTTTGGTCTAACAAATTAAACCTACGAAATTGATAATCTTTTCTTAAAGTTTTATTTTAATTAGCTTGATTTTTTATTTAAATAAATTCAAAAGACCTTGAAATATAATTTTCAATTTTGTAATTTTAGTAAACGTCAGTTAAAATATTTTAAAAATATGAGTTTAAAAATAAAATTTAATCAAAAACACTTTTTATTTATCTAATATGCTGTTTTGGTACTTTTTGGGTACTTTTGGTGCTTTTACCTTTTCATTGACACGGATTTTTATTAAATACACACAAAAAACAAAAAAAAAAATCAGTGAAGTTCTAGTCAGTCTTACATACATAGGGTTCCGTACTACGTACAGTATATAACTTAAAAAAAAATATTTAATTTTTTATGTATTTTATGGGACACCCTTATATCGGGTGATTTTAAGCGCCGATGTTGAATGTGAACGACACCTAAACGTCAAGTTTTTTTCTTCATTTAATTTTACATTTTTCAATTTCAGACTAACTCAATTTGAACCATGGAAAGCTACACAATCGAACCACGCGTTAAAATTATTCAGGCTTATTATGAAAATGGGCGTTCAAATCCAAATACATATCGGTCAATTAAGTCGTCCAAATGTGCGTACAATTGGAAAAATCGTGCAAAAATTTTAACAAATCGGATCTGTAGGAGATATGAAAACACCTGTGTATGCTCGTACGGCACAAAATATTACTGCTGTTGGCGATAGTGTGGCTGAAGAGCCGTCCACCTCAAGTCATCGTCGTGCCCAACAATTGCACCTCTCACGCACGTCGTTGATGAACATTATGCATAAAGACTTGCATTTACACGCTTACAAGGTGCAATTGACTCAAGAACTAAAGTCTTTTGATAATTCCAAATGTCGTCAAAGGTCAGAATGGTGGCAAGAAATGGCAACAGTGGATGATCAATTTTCGAAAAAAATCATCTTTAGTGATGAGGCACATTTTCACCACAGTGAATTCGTCAATAAGCAAAATTGCCGTATTTGGGCGAATGATAATCCAAGAGTTATTGTCGAAAAACCAATGCACCCACAAAGAGTGACTGTTTGGTGCGGTTTATGGGCTGGCGGCATCAACGGGCCGTATTTTTTTCCAAAATGAGGCCATTCACAGCTGCTGTGAATGGTGTTCGCTAGCGTGAGATGATAACGAACTTTTTATGGCCCGAGTTGGAAGATATGCATGTGGACGATATGTGGTTTCAATAGGACGGTGCCAGTTGCCCCACAGCTAACAAAACAAAGGCTCTTTTGCGCGATAAATTCAATGGCCGTGTTATCTCACGTGGTGGCGATGTCAATTGACCGCTATGATCATGTTATTTGACACCGTTGGACTTCTTTCTTTGGGGTTGTTTAAAAGAAAAGGTGTACGTCGATAAGCCAGCAACAATTCAAGAGCTAAAAGGATGATATAATTCGGCACATTAACGGTATAGAACCTCAATTATGCCTCAGCGTCATCGAAAATTTGGAGCAGCGGATGGAGGTGTGCTCATTTGGCCGATATTTTGTTTCATACATTATTGAACCATAACAATATTATCAAAATAAAAAGAAATGACACTAATTTCCTAAATAATTTGAGTTTTATTTAAAATCAACATCGGCCCTTTAAAATTTAACTACCCTATAGATTTACATATTACAAAATATACATACATATGTATGTACATACATATGTACACATTTAAATGAAAAACTTTAGAATCTCTTTTTAACTAAAAGTTGTAAATTCAAAATTTATGCAAAATGTCTTAAAGCTGTTAAATGATTGTGTAAATGACTTAAATTCTCATGCATGTAATTTTCTTCGCAAATGGAAACATGTCTTATTACTGCACACGGTGACGTATGACTGACATTGAATTATGCTTTTATAATAGACGAGAATGAAATTAGAACACTAAATTTTCACACACAGCCACACAAGTCACACAAATACAAAACTAGTTTCTAGTCGTATCTGAGAGCATGAAAAAGAAATGAAAATGAAAATAATACTTGTTTTCTTGTTAATAACATTATTGTGTTCACATAATCGCTATGTTAACAGTCCACTGTTAATGTTGATGCAAAGAAAAAAAAAATTGTTATACAAATTCCTTAGCTGAGAGTTAACAGCAGCAACAACAATCAACTATCGTTATTAGGCAATAGCTACTAATTTATTTATTAGAGTGACCATCTAAATATAATAACAACAACAAAAACAATTGCAATAAATACACTAGAAAATAAACAAAAACAAGAGTTAATGTTTTGGTTACAATTGGCCAACTCTTAAGACACCACACATACAAAGCCTGCAACACGGTCTATTGTGAACAGGCAGCCAGCCATACTGACAACCGGCTTTTACCATCTTCGTTACTACACAAAGACATCTTTGTTATGGCAACAACAGCATTATTATCATAATTAAATATACAGAGTTGCCAGAGTTCCTCGGTGAGAAAACGTGAAATTTAAAGCAGAAATATTTAAGAAAATGGAACTGAGATATTTGGGAATTTTTAAAATGTACTATTGAAATCAAACAAAATTGGAAATAAGAGCGGGTTGGACATACAATATATAACTTTTCTTTGAAAGTATCATACATAAAGTGTTCGAATTAAACAAAATCTGCCTATTGGTTTAATGAAGTTATCATTAATATAGGTGAATACCAAAGCATACCACTGACTTTATGGGACCCTTTTCGAAGTCCATCAATTGTTAATAAGTTTAGGCAGCCGACCTTACATTCATTTAGTCTCGTGTTAACTCTAGACTGTAGTGATTTCAGAATGTCGACTGGTAACTGACGACCTTCTTCCTCATCATGGATTCTCTTGTAGTTCCGAGCATTTATGTTTTTAACGCTTAGATCCATTGTAGCATCTATATTTTACATATATCGACAGTGGTTCTGAACCTTATTCCTATACCAGTGCAGGACATTCAATGAGTGCAATATGTGCGCTACCATTTCAAACTTTTCCCAACACAGTCTGCAATTATCCAGAACTAAACACACTCTGTTACAGTGGTCACATACTTAATGAAAGGCGATGTTCGACTACAGGAATAGTGATGTTTATTTTACTAAACGATAGCTGCACACTTTTTCTTTCTTACTATAGGCAACTTCGCATTATTCTCCAGTGATTATCAAATCCAAAAAAGCTTATTTTGTTTCTAGGGGTTATAATAATAACTAAAGCAGGACCTCGCAAAAGCGCAATTTAGTTGTCGAACATTTACAGTTACAAGACCTCGTGTCATTGAGAACAAAATAACCAAGCTTAAGATATTTTAATATATTTATATTTAACCAACCCGTATGTAACATGTATGAGGTAACATTGGTGTGGATTAAGGGACACATAGGCACAGTTGGGAATGAAGCAGCAGACCAACTAGCAAAAGGGGGATCTGTTGTATATTTCTGTGGACCAGAACCCAGAGTAGTGTTGGGTAATGGCATAATGCGAGCTAAGATCGTACAATAAAAAGATGGAGGGAGACCACTACATGTAGGCAGGTTCGAAGAGCCCATGGCAGGAAGGCCAGTAATGTACTCGGCTTCAATAGAAGTACTCTAAGCTGGATAACTGCATTAGTGATAGGTCATGGAAACTTCATCTAGTATCATCAAGTCCAGATGAAAATCGAAGAAGATGATACTTGCAGACTGTGCCTGGAGCAGGCTGAGACAGTCGCGCACATTGTGTGTGAATCTCCGGCACTGACTAGCATAAGATTTAGGACCACTGGTAGAAGCTTGTTAAATGTGGATGCCATGGGGAACCTGAGCTTTAAACATATGTTAGCAATTACCAGAGACTGCGAGATGAGAAAGAAGACCGACAGTTAACAGTCGACAATCTGAAATACCTAAAGTAAAGAGGGTAAGGTTGACGTAATTACATTTCGGATTTCTATAATCATAGGAGATGGAAGGGGGTCGAAAAGGGACCCGTTAAAAAAATTTGGTCTGCTTCGTTATTCCCCCTACTAAAGACTTTTAATGTCTTTGTTGCTGGTTGACCTTATATTGGCACTCTATCGCTACAGATCTTAACCTCATTTAAAGTCAGGTCTAGGGAAGTGATGGACTGTGATGAACTTTGAACCCACAACAGGCAACAATACTGTATTGGGTTCTAAGTCATAAGGCTCAAGTTTGCAATGTGCAGGTTGACGGTATAAGCAGCATAATTATCGACGATCATTAGATCGTCATAGACTATGTGACATTTCTAAATGACCTTTAAACCTACACCAGGCATCGACAATGTGTTGGGTTCTAAGTCATGAGGGTCAAGTTTTCAATGAGCGGGCTGATCGCCTTTTCAACATAATGGTCGACGAATTTTTGTGAAACTAGAACAAGTCTTTGATACTTAAGTGTTATACTAATTAGAGGACTGAGCGTGTATCTAATCGATATTCTCACCATTGGAAACCATCGCTCACACAGGCGAAATATTTGATTACCTAATCTTGAGCTACGCCCCAGAGGTAATAAGGGTAACCTAAAGTTACTAACGGGATGGTACACTGAAATTTGTGTTCTTAGATACCATCATATATATATTTGATTATGCTGAGGTCAGACAATGCAGATTTCATGAAATGTTGAATGAGTAGAAAGAGTGAATGTTCGGTAAATCCTGCCATGGGGTCGGTCTGGAAAATATTCTTTGAGGTTTATATGTTGACACCGAGGGATGTTTTTACTTTTTGTCATCTATACATGTCTGTCTGTCTTTCCGTCTGTGTTTGTATCACGTAAAAACTACTAGATGGATTTTAATAAAATTTTGTGAGGAGGTACCTTATTATCTCTGTTCAAATATAGTACACTTTTTTCTATAAAAATATCTTATTTCCAAGAAAAAGCGGAGAAAAACCAGTGAACGTAGGCAATTTTATTTTTGAAAGTGGGATATTATAAAGGTACTGCATACTTTAAGGCGTTTTTTATTATTGAAAGCGCGGGATATTTTAGTAGGGATAAGACCCTTTTTCGAAATATGGTAAGGACGCTGACGAGGTGGCGGTCACAGCTAGAATAATATAAAATAGAAACATCGGACGGTTATCATTTTTAGTAGTTTCTAACTAATACATTTTGGAAAGAGTTGTATGTTGTTGGTGGCATAATTGACTTTTAAAAATCAAATAAATGAATTTTAATTATAAAATCTGGCATCCTGTTGCTTCTTCTAACAGAAGAGTTAAAGTTGTATGGTTATGCTCTCTTTTGTTTTTGGTATCTTTTGATGTGCCTGTGTGTGTGTGTGTGTTTGTTAATAGTAGAAAAAGTAGTTAAACTGGTAGCATACACACACGACCACTATACAAAGACATCATACTTGTCGGCAAAAACCACCTGTGGAGGGTTATTGCGGCTGCGCAAATCCAAATATCACTTTACTACATACCCCACCAACAACACCACTAATACTACTGAAGTACACACTGCTGCTTAACTTATTTGAATTCGTTGCTGCTTTTAGCCAAGTGACTGCAAGTCTTTTAGTTGGTAACATATGAAATCAGTGCAACGGCGGCTCTTGAATGGTATTGTTGGTTAAACGGTCTTAAATGAATAAGAACTAAAAGAAACTGAAAGACGGTTGGTTGAAAAAAAAACGCGTAATATAAAATTAATTATAGAAGCAGTGGGAGAAAAAATTAAAAAAAAATATTCTTCATACAAACTTTATTTTTGAAAAATTATTTTTATTTTTGAAAACTAAGAAATATAAAGGTTTAAAAAAAATTAATTAAATAAAAATACATAATTTGTTTTGCACTATTAAACTGTTATAAACGGCTGGTTGCGCCTGCGCTTTATAATATTTGAAAAACGATGCTGTTTCGTTTCTGTGACTCAGCAACAAACAAATCACTGTTATTTTCATTTCAAAACGGTTGTGTGTTAAGAAAAGCAAAAGTGGTTTTAAAGTAGATTTTCTTAAAGAAAAGAAAAAAAATATAAAGAAAAATTGTAAATTTTATTTTCTTGGCTAAACCAGTTCGAAAACCCAACTGCCTAAAACAAATAAGAGAAAATGCAAAAAATATTGCGTAAACGCATTTTAAATAAAAAAAAAACTGTGATTATTTTTGCGACGACGAAGAAAAAATAAGAGAAAAAAAATAATTTATCACCTAAAAATCTTCTAAAAACGAATTTTGTCTGCCAACAAAAATTATAAATAATAAAACACACATTTTTAAAAGCAAACAATTATATTTGTTAAAAATTCAAATTGGAAAAGAGAGTGATTGATTTTATTTTTTTTTTCAAACTTGTTGCTCAAATGCAATTTTAATGTTATACAACCAACTTGAAAGTATGATTATGAAAAAATATAAAAACTTACTTTAAAATTGGTTAAAAAAATGATTAGATTTGGAGGTTTTACAAATTCATGTTGTTTTACAGGAGAAAGGATCGCATTAAGTAAATATTTTAACGTCCCCGAGATGATTATGTACCCATAATTACCTGAGCAAGAGTTATTCGAAATAGTGGTCGCAGTAGATTACGATTTCAAAATGATTGATTACTTATAAAGCGTTCAATTTGTAATAAATGAATATTTAAGACATGCATCAACTTGTCTTCAAAAATATTGCAAATTGTGCAACAATTTTTGTTTTTGTTTTATTTTGAACTGAGGGGATGACACCTCACTTTAATCATGCAATGCCTTGTGCCTAAACGAGGAATTTTGGTGATGAGAAGGAGGATAGAGGGAGTAGTGTTTGTGAACGATGAAACTTAAACTTTCCCATCTTAAATTGGCAGACAAGGTAACCGAAAGAGTTTATTCCACACTGTAAAAAAATAAATTTACGCTATAATGGATGGGCTCTTAGTGAAAAGCATGTTATAGGCAAACGTATCATTTCAATGTACTAAAGGTAAAACACGGCAGTCGTAAAAGTAGCTCTGGGTCAGGGAACACGTGCATGCGTCATTGTCATTAGTCAATCAGGCCGTCCTTGTTTCTCGGTCTTCTAGTGGTTTGCTTCTCGTTCTCACACTGGCTGATTGGTGTCCTCGAATAGCTGTACTACGGTACTGTTATTGGTCGTTGCTTGATCAGCCACGTGTAATCGTTTGGTTATCGTATGTAATCTAGAAATTTTAATTTCAATAAGTCGGACGTTGATAGAGCACCATTTTAAGAACTCAACTTTTAACTGGAGGAGTACTGAATTCTCAAAAACTTAATTTTTACTTGAGGAGATCCAATAAGCTCATGTTTTTTTCACTGGAGGAGCACCATTGAACTCTGGTAAATGGGAAAGTTACGAAACCAAAGCGCCAGGGTGTGATGGCTTTTGGTTTCGTAACTTTGGCATTTACCAAATTTTTTGGTCAAAATCTAAAAAAAAAGGTAAAACAGCAAAACACATCCCACATTGCGTCTATACTCCAGTGAGTAAGTAGAGTTGGATACCCTACTGTCACGGAAGACCACGGAGAGGGCAATCCATCTTACTTTTATAGTACTTCATTTATAGTTTATGTATTTACTTTATATAAAGGTACCCATCCCTGAATAAAATTCTAAAATTTATAAAAAAAATCTAAAATTCCAAAAATTATTGTAAAGCTCTGTAAGAGGTGTTTGAAATATTTTAATAACAATGTAATTCCAAAAAGTAAAAATACAAATACATATTTTGTTCAATTGGCGCCATCTGTTGCGTAATTTTGTTTAAAATATCCCACTTTCAAAAATAAAAGGTGCGCAACGGTGTTTAAAATATCCCAGTTTTAAACCGAAAATTTCATTACCTTCAAACCGGAAATTGCGAACATTTATTGCTTTATCTTGGAAATGAGACATTTTTGCGGAAAAAAGTATCAGGATGCTAAGGTACCTCCTCACAAAATTTTGTTGAAATCCATCTAGTAGTTTTTACGTGATGCGAACGCAAAAGAAAAACAGACAAATGGAAACGAGTTACTATTTTATTAAATATATAGATATTTTGTGTATAACAATATTTTTTATAAAAATATCTTGGGGTATAACAGAATTTTATATAACAGTATTTTTAATAGGAAATTTTGCATAAAACAGTATTTTCTATAGAAAATTTAATGTATGGGTATGTTAGCAATTTCTTTAGAAAAATTCTGGTATTACAGTATTTTCTATAGAAAATGTAAGGGGTGATCCATTTCGAGGTTTCCTACTTTTTTAAAGAAAAAAAAAACAGAAAATTCAAATTTAATGGAGAATGTTTATTATCTTTTGAAAGAACATTCTTTGGCATTTATTTTTTGAAGATTATGTCTATCAAATATTGGCCGTTGCTATGTCGCAGATGGTCCATCCGTTGAGTCCAATTTTCGATGCCTCGTTCAAGCATTTCGGCTGGTAACTGGCGAATGACACGCGTGATGTTTTTCTCCAAAGCCTGAATCGAAGCGGTTTGTCCCCATAAACTTTAGACTTTACGTATCCCCACAGGCAAAAGTCTAACGGTGTGATATCACAAGATCTTGGTGGCCAATGGACCGGCCTAAAACGTGAAATTATGTGCTCACCGAAATGTTGTCTCAATAAATCCACTGATGATGCGATGTGTGGGAAGTGGCGCCGTCTTGCTGAAACCAAATGTCGCCGAGATCACGAGCTTCAATTTCAGGCATCAAATAGTCGGTTATCATGGTACGATAACGGTCGCCATTGACGGTTACGTTCGCACCGGCATCATTTTTAAAGAAATATGGACCGATGATTCTACCGGCCCACTAACCACATCAAACCCTTGTTTTTTCTGGATGAAGTGGCAGCTCTTGAATATCTTCAGGTTGCTCTTTGTGCGGCAATTTTGTTTGCTTGTTGTTTAAGACAGAAATGGGCCTCATCGCTAAACGAAATTTGCCTCGAAAACGTCGGTTCTTCTTGGAACTCTTCAAGAGCCCATAGGGCAAAACGACTCCGGCCCAAGTCTTTCCATTATGAAATGACAAAAAATACAAACAGAAACAAAAATAACATGACAGCATGACACGACTCACACGTGATCTGTCAAAAAAGGCTATTGAAAAAAGTACCTCGAAATGGATCACCCCTTATAACAGTATTTTCTATGGAAATGTTTCGGGTATAACAAATTGTGCTAGTACAATTTTAAAAATTTTGCGTACAACAGTATTTTCTACAGAAAATTGGGCGTATAAAAGTGTTTTCTATAGAAAATTTTAAGTATAACATTATTTTCTTAAGAAATTTTATGTTTCTTCTAAAGAAAATTTTGCCTGTAATTGAATTTTATATACAAAATTTTATGCAACAAAGTATTTTATACATATATAACCGAATTTTCTGTTTAACAGTGTATTTTGTGTACAACAGTATTTTCTACAGCAAAATTTGAGGAAATAAGTTAAACATAATAAATATTTTCAGTAGGTAACATTTTGTAGTCTATATTTTTTAATTGAATATTTTTTGTATAAAAGTTTTCCCATTAAAAAATGTGTGTGGTTGAGTAACATTCTTTAATACAGAAATTATTAATTGCACTCGTATCTACGAAAAGACACTTTGTATAAAAGTATTTTCTCTCTAAAAATATATTAAATTACTTTTTGGCCTTAATTGCTAATTGACCAACAAGTTTTTCTTAAACTAATTTCGAAGACAAAATCAATCATTCTCTTTTCTATATATTTTTTTTTTGTTTAAACAAAAATAACCGCTTCACAAATAACTCACTGATGTTAATTGAATATCTTTTTTTTAAGCTTTTAACTACTAGTGCTGGCAATTTCTATTACTTTTAATTACTCGATATTGGGTGCCCCGGTAGACTAGTGGGTAGTGTGCTAGTCTATCAGTCTGCGGGTTGTGAGTTCGATTCTCCACAAAGACTCTGGATGTTTAACTACGATAGAAAGTCTTCGTTACTATGCTCGATAATTTAAGTTAGAATATAATTTGTAATTGTTTTGTAACATTTAGGCCCATTATTATAGCTTGCCTTTAGCTAAAGTTAGGTTTTTGTTGGAACGATAAGGTGTTTTTCGTTATAATAATTAGGATTATGCTCATTGCTATAACTTGTCCTTAAAGGACGTGATAGTTAAAAGTGGTTTTTAGCTGACTTTTAATAACGAAAAACTATTTATCGCTCCTGAAAAAACCTAACTTTAGCTAAAGGCAAGTTATAATAATGGGCCTTAATAAAATAAAATAATTACTCGATATTATTCAATACTTTTCAATTGGGTACTCATAACTTTCATTTACATACTAGCAACGCTCGTAGTCTTAATATTTTCTATTTAATTTATTGCTAAAAGTACTACCTTTAGAGTATTGATTAATTACCTTTGTGCATTGAGTTCTAAAAAAAAAGATATAATACTCGGTACCCACTACTCTATACCTTGCCAGCACTATTTTTTACTATGAGTTGATTTTATAAACTAAAAACATTTTTCTCTATTCTCTACATAAATAGCCAAATAACTTGTTATATTGTATAATATTTTTGAAAACAATCGAAATTAATAATAATAAAACACAGATTGATATTAAAAAAAAAAAATACTAAAACAATCAATATTGCTGAAATAGGCCAAAATTAAAAAAAATTTAAAAAAAACGGGTCAATTTTTTCTCTCAGAAAGAAGTTTTAAACTAAATTGCCATCAAACAGCAGCACAGCAACAATATTTACGCGGTTTTTTGTAGACGTCAACAAAACATTACAACTGTGGTCGTCGCTACCGTAACCGTCGTTTACGTTTTACCCATAATTTATCTACTGCAGTTATTATTAAAAGCAGCAAAATGCTTCCGGTAAGTGGAAAATAAACAAAAACAAAACAAAGACGAAAAAAAAGAAACAAATCAAACATTTTTCTATTATATTGAAATCTTTTGTTGTCGCTTTAGTTTTCTGTATGTAGTTTCTGTTGCCGATGTTGTTTCATTCAAATTGTGTTTTTTTGGATTTTCAACAATAAAATGTATTTTAATTAAAAAATTTATAAAAACAATATAAAATGTAGTTTTATGAACTAGAAATTGTAGAAAAATATATATATATAGTTACAGGGAATGTTGTTTTTGAACGACAAAATAAGTAAAAAAGCAAATACATATATTTCATTTTTCTAGTTGTATGAATTTTGCGTAAATAAAAAATAATTAAGTTTGAAAAAGTGCAGCAGCCTGTGTTAAACAATAGGTATGTTATAAATAAACCGGCAAGAAAATATCAATAAATCAGTTAAGTGCGAATCAGACTCATATACGTAGGGTTCCGTACTATGTTCAGTATAACTTAAAAAATTTGTTCACATCTTAGGGGGCACCCTTTGATTTTTAATTATATTTTCAACTAGAGCATAGTACAATATACCTTGTTCAAATATCAAGTGTATGCCAACTACGTTTAGAAGAGAAGGCCAAATTTCTTGAATTCCCGACATTGAGGGCACACCCTTTAATTTTTATTAAATTTATTTTCGTTACTTATTGTTACAGCAGATATTGTAAAATATAATCTGCGTAAATTTTAAATTTATATGAAAATATCAGAAACCTACCGGTTGTGGCTCAAAAGTCAACCTCTTACGGTTCAAAAAATAAAGCCATATAAGTCCTAATTTTTTCACTCTCGGAACACGCTTTAATTTTGTTATTGGTTGCAGCAGCCACGGCAACTCCCTATCTATGAATATAACAATAGTCTGCCTATTACGATTCAAAAAATAAGGCAATATACATGAAAAATACGTCACTGTCGGAACACCCTTTTATTTATAGTAATTATCATAGCGGCCATGGCAACACATCTTCTGTAAAATATTCAAAAGTCTACTATTAGATATTATATATTAAATAAATAAGGTTATATACATATGTACGTGCAAATTACGTCACTGACGGATTACCCTATAATTTTTACTATTTGTCATAAAGGTCATGCTAATACAAATTCTGTACAAATGTCAAGAGTTTTTCTATTATAGTTCAAAAACTAGGCCATATAAATGCAAATCACGTCACTCTTGGAAAACCCTTTAATTTTTAATATTTGTTATAGAGTCCATAATAATAAACCATCTGTGAAAATTTAAGGATTCTATCTATTATGGTTCAAAACTTAGGCCATATACATACATGCAAATCACGTTACTATCGGAACACCCTTTAATTTTTAGGTTTATTTTTTATAATTGTTTATATAGCGAACAAAGTTGTAATTAATGTTTGTAAATTTTAAGTGTATGCCTCCTACAGTTTAAGAAATAAACACAAATACATGAATAACACGTCTATATCGGAACACCTTATAAGTTTAGATATTTGTTGCTACAGCGGCAACAGTTATACACCTTCTGTGAAAATTTCAAGAGTCTACCTATTACGGTTCCAGAGAGAAAAGGTGCTGACAGACGGACGGACGGACCGACAAAGGGACAAACAGACATTATAACGAAAACAATAGGGTAAAGTTTTTACCCTTTGGGTACGGAACCCTAAAAACTAAATACACAAGCCAAGCGAATTATTTACGAGCGGCTAGCTCTAACACTGTTTATTTAGGTTAATCTGTAAGATGATAGTTTTTGAAAACTTAGTTTTGGTTTCACAGATAAGCCCAATTTAAACTTGGTTTGTTCCCATAGCACTTCACAAACAGTCGGTTAAAAAACGCATGAGGCGTATACTCCACGTCAGTGCTGGAATGTGTTTTAAAACTTAACAGATGTACTTCGGTTAATGAGGCAACATTGATGTGGGTTAAGGGATACATAGGCACAGCTGGGTATGAAACAGCTGACCAACTAATAAAAGGGGGATCTGCTGTGAATTTCGGTGGACTAGAAACCAGAGTAGCTCTGGGTAATGACATAATGCGAGCGAAGGCCCTAACATGGGTGATCTTATTAAACCTGAAAAGGTGGAGGGAGGACACTACGTGTAGACAGGCTCGAATTGTTTCAAAGAGCCCATGGGCAGGCAGGTACTTCTATTATAACTGAGGGTGCTCAGATATAATAAAAGTATCTTAAGCTGAAAAACTGCGTTGATGACAGGTTATGGATACTTCAAGCATCATCTAGCCAAGATGATAATCGAAGAAAATTATACTTTTAGACTGTGCCTGAAAGAGCCTAAGACGGCAGCGCACATTATGTGTGAATATCCAGCACAAGACACGATCAATGGTAGAAGCTTGTTAAATGTGAATATCGTGGGACACCTGAGCATTGAAAAATTCTAGCAATTACTAGAGATTCTGTGATGAGAAATAAGACCGGAAGTTACCAGTCGACAGTCTGAAATCACTAAGGACAAGAGTAAAGGCTGCTGGTAGCATATACCACCATTCAATTGCTTGCCGGTCGGAAAGGGGTCGAAATGGAATCTATTAAGGAAACGGTCTGCTTTGATACTTCCCCTACATGAATAATAATAAACGTCGTATGTCAAGAATTTCATTGGCAAAATATAAAATTGTTAAATATTCAAAAATTAACATTTGAGAGTTACACGTTTAATGTTTACCTTTCAATTTTCAATACACTCACACATTTTTAAAAACAAACTAATTTCAGGTTAACACAATTTAACCCATGTAAAGATACACAATCGAGCAATGCGGCAACAAATCGCAACAGTGGATAGACAATTTTCGAAGAAAATCATCTTCAGTGATGAGGCACATTTTCATCTAAGTGGATTCGTCAATAAGCAGAACTGCCGCATTTGGGCGAATGATAATACAAGAGTGATTGTCGAAAAACCAATGGTGCGATTTATGGGCTGGCGGCATCATCGGGCCGTATTTTTCCAAAATGAGGCCGGTCGTGCAGTTACTGTTTTTATGCCCCGAATTGGAAGATATGGATGTGGACGATATGTGATTTCAATAAATGGATCTTTTGTGGCAATGTCAATTGGCTGCCAAGGTCATGTGATTTGACACCGAGGTTTTTTGAAAGAATAGGCTGCAACAATTAGGATCTAGAGGATGTGTTCTAGATTAACGTGGGCTCCTGCCACGGTGGCTTTATCCCATGGTGCTCCAAACACCGAGTGAAATAAAGACGTAGACTAGCGCCCCCATTGTGTAGTATAACAACACTTTACGATTGCCACCAATCGCAATTTGTGTGGATACAGTCACAATGAGTAGCAATTTATACAATATGGCAAGCCTTTCCAAGCCAAGCCTAGATCCATATTATAACCTCTTGCTTAGGGGTTTGGAGACTATCCAAACTCCGTCTGTTGAGAGTGCAACAGCACACTTGATCGACCTTGTACCACATCTACATGAATCAATCTTAAACCACAACCACCACGTGTACCCCCGAAGGGGACCTCACCAATAACCGGTCATAGAGAGGATAGGCTCTCTGTGGGGCCACCGATTCCCGTGGTACCAGTCCTTTGGGCACTGGTCGGGCCTCGAAGAGGACCCGTATGTTTTAACACACAGACCTTTTCTTCCAGATTTAGGCTCTAGGAACCCTAGCGTCTGGTGCCCCTATTTTCCCCGAGTGAACCGCGTCAAAGCATTTGCCATTACTGCAGTAACAATTGGAACCCCCGGGGGTAAGGATCTAGAGGATGAGATAATTCGGCACATTAACGGCTTAGAACCTCAATTACATCTCAGCGTCATCAAAAATTTGGAGCATCGGATGGGGGTGTTCCGCCGAGGTCGCAAAGGCAATTTGGCCGATATAATCAAAATAAAAAGAAATGATAATAATTTCCTAAATAATTTATGTTTTATTCAAAATCAACAACAACGAACATAGTTAAATACCCTTTATCAATGAAGAAAGTTGCACGACATAAAAGTATAACTCGATAACGGTTGTGGTTAAGTGTAAAATCGTTATATTTACCTTTTAGTCATTCTTACATTTTGTCTGACGACACGGATCGTGGCTAAAAAGATATTTTAAAATATTTGCTTTAAGCAATCTCTTGATTTGTACTTTATCGATGACATTATACAAACATAAATCCACAGAAAAAGTGATATTGGGTCACACAAAAAAAAAAAAAATAATAAAAAAATAACAAGTTCCCTGCGAACGGAAACTTAGGAAGTTAAAAGAAAACACGTTAAAAAAATATTTTTAGCTGTTAAAAATAGCAACAACAAAATTAAATATGTAAGACCTTGAATTTACTTTTAGTTCGGTTGACTGCATTTCATTTTACACTCAATATTATATAATTAAATTTAAATTTAAATTGTATCCAAAAATAAGTTAAGCCGCCTAAAACTGGCCACTTCTGATAACTTGTTGCTGCTGTTGGGTTTCAAAACATCTTCACGCATTTCCAAAATACCAGTTTTAAGTTTATAACAGTTTTGGGTGATCTTAAAAGAGAAAGAAGAAGAAAAAAAAACGATAAAAATATAAAATCTTGTTGTTATAATTCAGAAAATACCGTCACACATAAAAAGCAGAAAGATCCACCTTGTGAAGGCCGTTCAGTATGTTAATGCTAAGACCGACCGCATTTTTGAATTTACTTAATCAAACACGAAATGTTTAAATCCATTAATTAATACAACTGTTATTAAAAATATTATGATGATTAAATAAAAAATATAAAATTTAAATTTTATTAACGAAATGAATTTGTATTAACAAATAAGATGCTTTAAACTTGAGCATGTTGGCATTTAAGTAGGCAGTTTATGACAGCTTTCATGTAAGTTTTTTTTTTTTTTAGAAATTGTAGGTCAATTTATAAATGTCAAATCAACAGAGTATATTTGAGGTTAGGTAAGTATGAAATTTAGTTTGAAATTTATTTAATTTAATAATTTCGCAGCGATAATTGACATTAATAGGGAGAGTTAAGTCTTTTTAAAAAAAAGGAAAATGCAGTCTGCTTTTAACTTATTGACACTTTTATCCAGTAATTCACGATTCTCGATTTTTTAGGAATTCTGCAAAGTGAAATTTCTCATTCGATTCGACTCTTTTACCGCAAATAGATTTTTTTTTAATTTAGAACCCTAGAGATTAAGGTTGATGAGGCAATAATTCGAAACTAAAACCGTGCACCCGATTGTTATAGTGATAGATTTTCTGTTTGCTAAATATAGGCATTATTTTTTGATTTCTTTGCACAGTTAACCCAATAAGGAAAATAAATCCTCGTTTAGTGTTTTTCCTTTAACCAGGAAGCCAAGGCAGATAATTTCATTTTAATCCCAAAACACCTTATATATAACCTAAGGTAGAATTAAGGCCTAGTTAGCCGTCCGTTACTTTAACGGAACGTAACACATATAAATTGTTGTTTTTTGAGGCTCTTGCATTCTTTTATGCATTGTTTATCAATGACTCGTTAAAATGTAAGCCAATCTATTTTTAATAGATGGGCTTACATCGCTGTCCAAAACACTGAAAAAATACAAGAAAGAGCGAAAAGAGAGTAAGAAAATCTTAAACAATAACAATTTTCATGTTTTACATTCCCTTAGCTTACAGTTGGCTAACTAGGCCCTTAGTTAAGACTTACTTTAACGGAACGTAGCACATGAAAATAGTTGTTGTTTGATGCCCTTCTGTCTCTCTTTTTATTATCTTTAGATGTGTTTTGAAAGTTTTATATTAAACAGACTTATTTACTCTTTTATTCTTCGTTGATAAACACAGCAAAAAGGGAGCAAGAGATACTCAAACAACAACAACTTTTATGTGTTCCGTTCCGTTCCGTAAAAGTAAGCTTTAACAAATTCAACCCTTACCAACCTATTTTATTACCTAAGCCCATAGTAGTGTCAAAGGCAAAGTTCCGGCCTAAGCATTAGCTTTTTAACCCTTCATGAAGTCCTTTATGTAAAAGTGGTATAAAAGTAGGATCGGTGAGTAAGAAAAAAGGAATATCTGCCCACCAAAAATACTGCTTCACCGTATGAAGATTTGTAAGACAATGACGCGTTTTTATTGCTTAAAAACCTGCTTATGTAAGTCATGATATTTGTTCGGGATATCTCACATATAAGGTTTCCCTTTGCCGCCGCTACCTGAGGTTCTATGCTGTTAATGTGCCGAATTATCTCATCATTTAGCTCTTGAATTGTTGCTGGCTTATCCACGTACATCTTTTCTTTCATATAGCCCCAAAGAATGAACTCCAACGGTGTCAAACCACATGATCTTGGCGGCCAATTGACATCGCCGCCACGGCCATTGAATTTGTAGCGCAAAAGATACACAATCGAGCAACGTTTATCTTTCCATGGTTCAAATAGAATTAGTCTGAAATTGAGAAATGTCAAATTAAATGCAAAAAAAAACTTAACGTTTAAAATTTAACCACCCGACATATTGAACATAGTGCATATTCTTAATTACACATTACAAGTATGGGACTAAAGTCAATTACAACTACTTGTAATTGAATATTTTCAATTACACGTTAATTGTAATTGTAATTGGAAATTACCAATTACAAATTACTAGTAATTGTAATTAGGCAATAATCATTACTTAAAATTCAACAAAATTCAATTAAATTCTTAATAATTTTCCATTACATGTAATAAGAATTGAATTTTTTAATTACAATTACAAGTAATTATAATTGTAATTTTTCAATTACAAACTATATGTAATGTTTAATTAAAAAGATCTTAATTGCAAATGCTTGGATGTAATTGTAATTGAAAAATTCCAATTACATATAATTGTGTAATTACAAGTGTAATTAATTATAAACTGTAATTGACATCCCCTAAGTGTGTTTATTAATCAACTTGTCACGCTCATATTAACTTATATTAATATGATGGCAACGCTGAGTGATTAGAGAATACGATATTAACAACGCCTTAGACAGTGAAGTATAAAATACAACTCTCATTTTCGGGCCGGCGAACAGAGGGGTACAGAGAACAGAATTCTGCATCGTATAGTGAATTTTCAAGGGGTTTGGTTGAAATTTGTTGTTTTGGGACACGCTCACGTTTTTATTGACTTTAAACGATTTTGAGAGGTTTGCTATATATTTTTTGGTGGCTAAACGAATAAAGATTTTGTATTGATTTTTTTTTTCTGTGAAAGGGTTTATTAGTAGCTACTTATGTTAATTTTTAGACAAATTTTTTTTTTTAATTTTTAATGATAAAAAATTTCGTTCAAAATTAAAAAAAGTTTTTTTTTTGTAAAATTTTTGGTCAAAAAAAGTGCAAAGCTTTTTAAGAGTGATCTCCATCGCGATCTTAAAAATGTTATATATCACTACAAAATTTACGATCTCTTCTTTTATGCTGTAAAAAAAAAACGTTGCGCATATTTGCGCTATTTTTTTTTTGCGATTTTTTGAAAATTTTACCCTTTTATGTTTTTCTTATCTTGGATAGGTAAATACGGGTAAGAAACCCTTGTATATTCATAAAATGTTTTGGTTTTTAGTAACTGAAGGTAAATGTTTATTATTTAAATCATTACATCTAACACTGTTATTACTTGTACAAAAAACAATTTAAATATCAAAAGAGATATAGATGTAGATGCCTTTTCTTTCGGAATATCTCCTTTACACGCCAGAATTCGCCTATTTGAGAGCATATTACACCTGTCATATAAACTGTCAGTGAAAAAATTGCAAATAAAATCTGATGCGGACAAAGCCATTGTTAACGCGAGCAAAAAAAATATCCAAGAAAAATTTAGAAGTAAATTAGGGTGTACCCAAAGCTGGATTTGGAAACACCAACGATGGTTCTTAACGCTGAAGAGGATTCAGATTCGGAAGAGGTCTTTGAAGAATCCGACGAAGAAGAACCATGGCACTCATCATCACCTTAGTGCAAAGGAGAAGTTGTTTTAAATAAAGTAATTGTTATAATTTTAAATAAAATTTATCGTTACAATAATAAATAAGTTATTACTATGAATAAATAAATTATTTTCCGATAAATAAAATACTATAAAGTAACAAATTACAAAAATATTTTTTTAATAATATTCTTGGGAGGCGGGGATTGGTTAGGCATTGGAAAGCTTAAAAATGAATATTTTTAGGAAATTGGCAAAAAAAATAATAAAAATTTTTTTTTCACAGGGACGTTTTGGGAGTGGGATTGGAGGAATGCCTCCCCCTGCCTATAAAAATATATTTTTATGGTTTTAAAAAGTATGTAATCCATTTCTTTTAATAATTGCGTTATTTTTTCAAATAATTTTTTATTTCACTGCCCATAAAAGGGTGCGCGGATAAAAATGGCATTTAAGAATCTCTTGAGTCCAACTTTAAGTTTTTGAACATTCTTTGATTTTAAAAGTTGTAATTGACGGGAAAATAAAAAAAAAACTTTTTTTTCAGAGGTAGGATTAGTTCTTTCTCCCTGATCCGATTTTTCCTATTTTATAGCATTGACCATAACAGATTTTTATGCAAAGTTTCATTAACCTAGGGGCACTCAGTACATTTTTAGAGCCAAGATAAGATAAAAAAAAGTAATGTCCGGCTAGAATGGCAAAATACCCCTATGTGCGGCGCTTCAGGTGAGGACTAAGAAGTTCATTGTTGACCGTAGGGTATCCAGCACTGCTGACTCACTGGAGCATCGATGCAGTGTAATTGTATTTCACTGTTTTAGTGTTATTACAATGGTATGTGCTCTAATGAAATTAGAGAACTTGTTCCCGATACCCGCACGTTTTTGCATTTAACTTGATTTTTCTTAAGAACCCATCCATTTGTGGTCGATTTGCCGTTGAATCGCACTACACACATGCCAGGGAAAATTTTTCGTTTTTTAGCAGAACAGCTGGTATGTGGAAGAAACTCCCTGCAGAGGACTTTCCTGTCACTTTCAATAAAGGAAAATTCATATTCAATATCCACAAACAATACAACCTCTTTCCTTGTGCTTATAACCAAATAGTGTTGTCTTGCCACATTGCTTTGCATGAGTAGGGGTCATCCCCTAAGTTCTGGTCGGTCCAAAACAAAGTTGGCTGTATAGATAAAAAAAGGAAAAAGTTAATTTCAAAACAATTTCCCCAGGATTCCCGGATGTTCGAAATCAAAAATAATAGAAATTGTAATAAACGTTTTCTTTTTGTTTGCTCATTTAAAGCGAGTAAAGTTATACTTTAATATACTTTTCAGCAGTTCACATTTATGTTTTCTTGTTATAAAGTTATTACATAAACATAAACATCAGTATCATATTGTATTTGTATCTTAATCATTTATTATCTGATTCCTCTTATAACGAATGCATTTGAATCTATTTTATGACTGCTAGTGTTACGTGTACGGAACACAAATGTTTTCTTTGTAGTTTGGAAAAATGAAACCGAAATTGAATCTTTACAATTTTTGCTGGATACAAAAAATTCACACGCTTATATCACTGTTTGTTTAATCTGACTCATAAACATACATTATTTTGATTTAACATGTGCAAGGAAAAACTAAAAAACACAAAGTAAATTTTTTCTTGGATTGAGCGTAACCACTATTTTTTTAACAATGATGTTTATTTAATCTTTTTTTGACACGTGTAACAAAAAAGTCGATTTGTAATACACTAGTTAGTGGTCACCGGTATGTTTCGCTAATTCCATCGTCAAGAAATAAAATTAATATTAGTAAGGGCTTTATCTCGAACAAGCACATTATTCCCAAAGTAGCCTATGTCAAATTTAGAGTGCCACTATTGCAGTTCTCTAGATGTAAGATAGTTACTTTGTAAGAGGTACCCAACCCCATACCCTAACCACCAGGCTTTAACTCGAAAACATACATTAATGTCAGAGTAAAAAAATTTATTCTGTATATTCTGTATCCTCTATAGTTCTCTGGGTTCGCCTCAATAATTTTTCACTTTACGGTACGACACTCCGACACACAGAGGGGTATTTTTCCAATCTACATTAGGCCAAAAACTAAATTCAAGAAATGCAAAAATTTAAGTACGCAGCTCGACGAACAACAAAATTCAACATCTCAAGACTTTTGCTTGAGATTTTTTGTTTTGGATCACTGTTAACATCAGGAAAGTTGAGTAAATTGCATACATTTTAATTGACTTTATACGATTTAGAGAGGTTTGTAATATATTTTTTTGTGGGTAAACGAAAAAAGATTTTGTATTGAATATTTTCTGTAAAAGGCTATATTAACAGCTAATTATACTAACTATTAGAAAAAATTTATTTAATGTTTTTATGATAAAAAATTTCCTTCAATATAAAATTTTTTTTTTCACTTTTTTTCAAAATTGCGACATTGTTTTTTTTTGCGATTTTTCTCATTTCCGTCTGTCTGCATTTCATTTGTGTTTGCATCATTTAAAATTTTGTAAGGAGGTACCTTAGCATCCTGACTTCAAATATAGGATACTTTTTTTTCCCGTAAAAATATATAATTTCCAGGAGAAAGTGGAGAAAAAGCAGTGAAAATCGCAATTTCCGGTTTAGACGTACTGAAATTTTTGGTTAAAAACTGGGATATTTCAAAAACTATTGAGCAACGATAGGCGCCAATTTAATAAAATTTGTATTTGATTTGTTTTTTTACTTTGTGGAATTAAATTGTTATTTAAATATTTTAAACACCTTTTTTTAAATTAAAAATAATATAAAAATATTCAACAAGAGGGAAGCTTAAGGTAGTGGTAGACTTCGTTCTCACCAACTGACTATTGATAATTGAATACAAGTTTTCTTGTTATCCTTTATCTGGGTTTGGTTGGTTAAATACATGATGCTTACAACTAAACACTACCCTAAGTAGATTAGATACGAAGAGTGCTGATGACGGACGTTGCTGTCTAGAAAATGTGTATTCCGCTCCTGCTGGTGTCTAAAAATCAAATTTTCCCAATTTCTCTTTAATATTATCACCTAATTTGTAATTTCTTCTTTCTTAGAGAGAATAAAAACGAACTTAAGCTTGATTATAAATTTTCAATTAAAAAAAATTAAAAAAAAAATTATCTTTTTCATGTTTCGGGCTTGAATTGGAGGAATACTTCCACCTTTCCATAAAAACTTAAAAATTCAATTTTCACAATACTAAGGAGTATGTAATTCATTTATTTTAATTAACTATAACATTATATTTTCAAATAATATTTTAGGCCACCGCCCGCAAAGGGGTCGGTGCGAAAATGTAATTTTAGAATCTTCTGGTTTAGATTTTTTTTAACGTACGTTGACCTTAAAAGTTACATTTGTGAAACAAAAGTACGAAAAAACTCAAACAAAAATAATTTATCAGAGGTAGGATTAGTTCTTCTAAGGGGAAATTTTTCTCCTTGGTCGGATTTTTCGATTTTCGAGCCTTAACACTTAACAGTCTTTGACCATAAGATTTTTTTCTGCCAAGTTTTATTGATCTAGGAGTACTCAATAAATTTTCGGAGCCAATATAAATTAAAGAAAAAAGAAATATCCGGCTAGATTTCGAAATCCGTTATGATGCCTTTTTTTTTTTTTTTTTTTTTATTTCGGACCAGCACTCAGGGGATGACCCCTACTCATGCAAAGCATTGTGCCAGAACTAGGAAATTAGGTTATGGGAAGGAGGATAGAGGGAGTAATGTTTGTGGACATTCGATTTGAATTTTCAACATTGTAGTTGACAGGAAAGACCTCTGTAGGAAGATGATTCCACAAGCGAATTGTACGGCTAAAAAATGAATTTTCTCTGTAATGCATTGTGCGATTCACTGGCCAATCGACCACAAATGGATGAGCTCTTAATGAAAAGCGTGTTGTGCGCGAAAACGTGCGGATATCGGGAACTAGTTGCCTAATCTCATCAGAGCACATTCCATTGTAGTAGCGATAAAACAGCGAAACACAACCCACATTGCGTCGATGTTCAAGAGAGTCAATAGAGTTGGATACCCTACTGTCACCTATGAGCTTCTTCGCCCTCTCCTGCACGCGGTCAAGTAGTTCCAAAATAGACTTTGGAGCACCGGCCCATACATGAGAGTTGTATTCCATTTTTGGCCGGATGTAAGTGGTATAAATAGTAAGGAGATCGGATGAGGTGAAATATGTTTTACACCGTTTGAGAAAACCGAGACACTTGAAAGCTTCTTTTGAGACTTGAAAAATGTGCTTAGTCCATCGAACGTCACACTGGATTTTCATGCCAAGAACATCAAGAGCTTCTGATTCCTTAATACTTATACCACCCATAATTACAGATGTAGCACCATTATCGGCCGAACGCCGGTGCGTTAGCATACAACATTGAGTCTTACGAGCGTTAAAGTCGACTCTATTTGCCCGGCCCCAATTAGATATTGTTACGAGATCGTGATTGAGCGTATCATTCATGTTTCGCCGCTTGGCCCCAATCTCTAAAAGGCTCGGCCGTCTGCAGAATGAATACGAATGGCAAATGCTGCTATCATCTGCAAAAGAGTAGATAGGGTTGGAAGTTTGACAGAGAAGGTCATTTAGAAAAATAAGAAACAGGGTAGGAGAAAGAACAGAGCCTTGCGGTACCCCTGAATTAATCTTGAACTCGTTTGATGAAATCCCATCTATAACAACTCGTATAGTGCGATCCCTGAGAAAGCTCGATATAAATCGAGAAAAGATATCACCGACACCAAAAGCAATAAGTTTTGACAGGAGTGCACCATGCCACACTCTATCAAAGGCCTTGGAGATATCTAGAGCCACCACCTTACTTTCGCCGAAATGGTGAATGGATTGACACCATTTTTCCGAAAGGAAGGCCAGCAAGTCCCCTGTAGAGCGCCCCCTACGAAAACCATACTGGCGGTCGCTTAGTAAGCTGTTGGACTCCAGATACTTGACAAGATGAAAATTTAGCATACTTTCCATTACCTTAGAAAGAGTAGAACAGACTGCAATTGGGCGGTAATTTTCAGGGTTGTTAGCCTCTCCTTTTTTGGGGATTGGCGTTACATTAGCTAACTTCCAGCACATTGGAAACTCACCAGTATGATACAAGGTGCTGAAAAGAGTCGCTAATGGACGTGCTAGTGTCGAAGAGCACTGTTTCAAGACCAGTGCTGGAATGCCATCCGGCCCAGAAGACTTGTTGATATTAAGATCTGCTAAGACCTTTTTAACTGCACGTGCTCGAAAGAATATCTTTGGCATAGTTACTGATACTCTGTCAAGCACGGGTAGTGGCTGATTGCTTTCCGGTAAGTAGGAATTTCTTGCAAATTGACCAGCCAGAAGGTTAGCTTTGTCAGCCGGGTCAGTGAATATTTGATCATCTTTCAAAAGCGTCGGAATTGAGGAACTAGCATTATCCTTTACTCTTTTGACAAATGACCAAAAGCTCTTACTACCCCGAGGGGCAGAAAGAACTTTAGCGATAATAATTAAATGCAAAGATGGGCAGCGAAATAAAAAGTGTGCAAATAAAAATGAACATTATGATATTCAAATTTTAAATTGAAATATTGGTAAATTTGTTTAAAAATATGATGAAGAGGGTGATTGAAAGGGTATTTAAAAAAAGCTCAAAAGCCATGTTTTTAATTTGCTTGAAACAATTCTGGTCATGCAAATCATTTATTTTATCTTATTGCCATAAAAAAAATGTATTTAAAATCGAAAGTGAGGCCTTATTCCCGCGGTCCCTTTCTTGTCGATTAAGGATTAAAATTTGTTGTTTGACAAAATGCAAGTGGGACCTTGTACAAAACGTTTAAAAGTTTATTTATTTTTAAAAAATTATATTCGGAATTATAAGAATCATAAAATATTTATTTTCAAAAAATATAATAAACCAAACGGATTACTATGGGGAAAGAATATCCATATAGCTATTTCACTGGTGCTTAACCAGATCGTTTATTTTTTTTTTAACACTAATCTTTTTTGCATAAAATTACATAATTAAACGAAATCAATTTGCATTCAAACCTTATAAAACAAAAAGTTAGTCATAGTCAACCTTACTAAGAATTTTTTAATTTTACCAAAATACTTACATATATTAAAGTCCATTTTTGATCATCCTGTTCGCTATGATATAGTTGAAATAGAGTTGTAATTTTACGGCTTGTTCACTGCTAATTACTTTCAATTCAGTAGCATAACGTAAAGATCTGTAAACACAATTAAATGATTTTTGACTGTCTTCTCAAAATATTTAGCACACTGCTCCAGTAGGCTAGTAGTCAGTCTGGGGGTTGTGGGTTCGATTCCCACCGAAGACTCTTAAAATATTTAATAAATAAACACTTTCTCTAATTTGATTTAATTTCTCGTGAGTACTTCTTCAGCTCAAATTAACGCTATCGTGACGTAAGCTTTTTTACACTAATAAAAACGATCATGATCGTAAAAAATATGGTTTATGATCGTACACAAAAATATATTTTCGCACGCAAGTGGGTATGATGGTGGTGACTTTGTAGTTACTTACCGTCCCATCTCCACTTTTAATTATTTTTTTTTTTTAAATTTTGTTAGCTGCGTAAGTCAAATCAATATGGTACAACCAATAAATGCTTTTGAAGTAACAAAAATCCCCAAAAAGTCTTAACTTGAACTAGTAAAATAAAATAAAATATAATAAAGTTGAAGTTAATTTAATTTGAAAAACTTTTACTTTTGCAAATTTTTATTTGTTTTCTTTTACTACGTTGTCAGTAAAAATCGAAATATTGCACAATATTGAATTAAACACAAAAGCGATAATAATTAAGTGCAAAGATGGGCAGCGAAATAAAACGTGTGCAAATAAAAATGAACATTATGATATTCAAATTTTAAATTGAAATATTGGTAAATTTGTTTAAAAATATGATGAAGAGGGTGATTGAAAGGGTATTTAAAAAAAGCTCAAAAGCCATGTTTTTAATTTGCTTGAAACAATTCTGGTCATGCAAATCATTTATTTTATCTTATTGCCATAAAATAAATGTATTTAAAATCGAAAGTGAGGTCTTTAAAAAATTATATAACAAAATCATATGAGAGAAATTTTAAACAAAATATGTTTCTAACAATCTCCTGATTGAGATATTATTATTAAAATATTTATTTGATGTTAAAATACCATTACAAATTATATTCTAACTTAATATACCGAGCATAGTAACGCAGACCTGCAGTCGTTGTAGTGAAATACCCAGAGCCTTTGGTGGGAATCGAACCCACAACTCCTACACTGATGGACTTGCACACTACCTATTAGCCTACCGGGGCACCCTGATTAAAATATCTTTTGTTTGTTTTGCAAAAAAAAAATATATTTGAATTTTGTACTGTCATCAATCTGTTATTTAGTTAAAAGGCTAAATATATCTATGATAAGTTAGACAAAGTTTCTTGCATCTCTTTAGCAACATTTAGGACTGTCAACAAACTCTGCAACGCAATCACGTTGAATTGGTAAATCCGCACCAAAAATAACGAATGAACCAAACGAATTTGACACATTGAATGCAAACGAAATAAAAAATTAGTCAAGTGCTAGTCAGACTCACTCTCGTAAAGTTACGTACTACCTTCAATATAGAACTTTAAAAGCACAAGTTTAAAACTTTTTTGACGTCTATTGGGGCACCCTTTAATTTGAAATTATTTTTTTATGCTAGCGCTTAGCACTAAATCTCAATGTAAATATCAATATAATGGTTAGAAGAGAAGGCCAAATTCCTTAAATTCACAACATCTAGGGAACACCCTTTCATTTTTATTAACTTTAGTTTCGTTTTTGTTACAGAATATGTTGTAAAATATAATCTATGTAAATAAGCAAAATCCTGACACTATCGAAACACCATTTAATTTTTGTTTTTTTTTTTTTTTGTACTTATTTTAGTAGACAAATTTATTCATAACTAGCTGTGCCCGCCACGTCGTGGGCGTTCCGACAATATTTTACTCGATTTTGCTTTGAAAGTATTCTACACCAATTGTAAGAGTCTTACTTTTATAATGCTTCAGTTATGGTTTATGCATTTCTTTATATAAAAGTACCCATCCTTGGATAAAATTTTAAAATTTATAATAAATTGAAATTATTGTAAAGCTCTGTAAGAGATGTATAAAATATTTTAATAACAATATAATTGCACAAAGTAAAAATACAAATTGTATTCAACTGGCGCCATCTGTTGCATAATAATAATGTAAAAATAAATACAAAAGTGTGTTGAAAATGTAGCGGTGTTGAAAATATCCCAGTTTTAAACCAATATTTTCAGTATCTTTAAACCGGAAATTGCGTTTTTAACTGCTTTTCCTCGTTTTTCTCTTGGAAATAAGATATTTTTGAGGAAAAGAAGTATCCTATATTGCGTAATTTTGTTTAAAATATCCCACTTTCAAAAATAAACCGTTTTTAAAATATTCCAGTTTTAAACCGAAAATTTTATTACCTCTGTATCGGAAATTGCGTACTTTCACAGCATTTTTCTCCACTTTCTCTTGGAAATGGGATATTTTTGCGGATAAGAGGTATCCTATATTAAAATCAGGATACCAAGGTACCTCCTCACAAAATTTTGTTAAAATTCATCTAGCAGTTTTTACGTGATGCGAACACAAACGAAAAGCAGACAGACAGACAAACGGATATGAGTTATTATTTTATTATATGTATATTTTTGGGTAGATTCAAAGTGTCTTTCAAAATAAGACTAGATACGTCAATTTTTGTCACTTTCGCAACACCCTTTAAGTTTTAATTTTTATATTTTTTGCTATAGCGGCCTTAATTTTAGACACTCTGTATAAATTTATTGTTAAAAAAAAGTAATATTCGTGAAAATCACTTCACTATCGGATCACCTTTTAAATTTTATTAATTTTATTAGTTCTTACTGCAGAGCAATTAATCTACTAGATAGACTCCTGGATATTGCTAGTTTTAACTCGAAACTCTGAAATTAGGCGAAAAGAAATAACTCTGCTAACCGCTGGGCCTTTGCTCCATGAAGAAAATTTTCCAGCTATCACCACGTCGAGTGCGAATTGACTCAAAATGGCTTCCACTACACATAATCACAATAGGGGTGACATCGTGTGGTTGTACCCTAAAACAAGCTTCTCTCAGATCGAAGTTGTTGATTCTGAGCTTGCGAATGATCCATTCCCTCAAAAAGTTGTGGATGTTAAGATCTACTAGTGATTCCCTAATTGCCTGCATTTTAAAATTGTTGATGGCTGCTTCAATATCTAGGAACTCCGCTAGTGTATGTCTTGTGTAATAACAATGGCACCCACTGTGTCAGCGCTAGATAACAAATTTCTTGTGTGTCAGGTTATTATTTAGAAGATAAGATTTTTGCACTGCTAGATTGCCACCTCACTGTGTGCCCGTGGGCATATTTTAGTGAATAAAATTTAGCATGAAGCACTAGGTATGGAAATAACATGGAAATGTGGGTGGTGCTGCATTTGCTCGCAATTGATAATTAATAAAACATAAAGTTAATAACGTTTAATTAGGAATAAAATAACCGTCATTTTAAATGATTAAATAAAATAATCGTTTTCAATGCTTTCTAAAGACTTTTGGTCTATCCCTCGCAACTGAAGCAATTAAATTAATTTGATAGATAAAAATAAGTTTTCCAAAATTTTGCTTTTATATTGAAAACGACATGTAAATTTTAAAAATAAAACAAGTCTTGCCATTAGTTGTTACAAATCTACCAATAGCAACAAAATGTGGTTGATCTTGTTTTAATGTTTATTCTTTTACAGTTTCCAGATGCCTCATATCCAAATCTTCTCTTTTTGTAAATTGTTTTTTTTTGTATACCCAACCACATTTGAAGGGTTTGCAAAAAAATAAATTTTTGTTTTAGCACAAGCTGTAAAAAAAAACAGAACATTTCTTAAATTTGTATTGTGTGTCTTAATTATTTTGTTATATTTTTCTATTGTGTCAAAAAGTTTTTAACTCAAAAGGAAACATGCAAAACTAGACAATTCAAAAATGCTGATGTCATTTTCAGCTGCTGTAAAACACAAAATATAAAATTGTTTCCCTTTTTTGTTTTTTTTTTTTTTGTACCAAACAAGAATTTAATGTAATCTTTAAAAAATGTAAGTATATTTTGAATAAATGATTTGCCAAGAAATTTTTTTTTAGAAAAGCCCCAGCAATAATTTATCATCTAATCATAGACTAGAATAAATCTGTGTCAAAAAGAAATAACTGCCTAATTCGGCTTAAGATCTTAAGTTTTGTTATCGTTAATAACTCATTTATTAGAATGTGTTATTTATGAGAATCCTTTCAAAACCTTACCTATTATAGTTTCTTAGTTACGCAATGATAAATATTAAATATTTGAAGTTTTATTAGTCGAACTAGTTGAGCTGGTTTTTTTTTTGAAAGTGGTATAAGTCAATTCTTTCATATATTGAGTTATTTAAGGGTTTGCGTTTGAATCAATTTAACAATAATGTAATAAATTCGAGTGATATTTCTTACAATATACACCTTTAAAATTTTTTTATGAAATAAAAATTATTAAAATTATTTAAAAAAAAAAATAAACGTTTTGTTCTTAGCTCCACATGGACTTACACCACTTTCAAAAATATCAGATTACAAAAAAAAAGAGGAGCAAATCTAAGTCCATATTTTTATAGACGTAAGCTTTACTAAAAAGGAATTTTATGTAAAAAGTATGAATACATTTAAATACACGAATAACCAAGTTTTTTATGAGTTTCTTTCTGTTATATTAAAAACTAGGCGTGCCCGCCACTTCGTGGGTGTCCTGACAATATTTTGCTCGATTTTGTTTTGAAAGTATTCCACACCAATTGTAAGACTCTTACTTTTATAGCGCTTCAGTTATGGTTTATGTATTTAATTTATATAAAGGTGCCCATCCCTGGATAAAATTCTAAAATTTATAAAAAATTCTAAAATTCTAAAAATTATTGTAAACCTCTGTATGAGGTGTTTAAAATATTTTAATAGCAATGTAATTCCACAAAGTAAAAATACAAATCAATTACAAATTTTATTCAATTTTCGCCATCTGTTGCGCAATTTTGTTGAAAATATCCCACTTTCAAAAATAAACCTTTAAAAAATAATACCTTTAAACCGGAAATTGCGTACATTCACTGCTTTTTCTCGACTTTCTCTTGGAAATGAGATATTTTTGCGGAAAAAAGGTATCCTTTATTGAAATTAGGATGTAATTTAAACGATTCGTGACTTCATATGTCATCTGTACACTTTGTTTGGGAGCTACAACACCAATTCTGTCAATCCATTAATTTTTTTGTGCGGCAATGTAAACTAATCAGGGAATTCGTAGTTCAAAACTTTAATACCCTACCTGTGATAGTTCTCTAATTAATTGCTAATAATCTTTTTTTTTGTACGGGAGTTACACACCCATAATTCCCATCCCGCCTGTTTTCCTATAGCCTATGCACATTAATATTATTAATTGAAGTAACAAAAAATATACACCGTATTTTAACCACCTGGTAAAATACGGTGGTAACAAACTGTGAAAATTCAAGGAAGATTGGTCCACTGATGTAGGCAGCTATAGCTAACCAATGCTAAAGCTAAAACAGTGGACACTTTTTAATAGCAGAGTCATACTAAGCACACAAAGCTGTCTTTTCCATCTGATAATTTAAAGAGCACTAGGGGTTTTCAAAATTTTAAATTCAAGCAAAAACAGTAATGATCAATTGTATTCACTTCAAAAACTTCTTTGTAATAATAAATCCATTATTTGTAATAATTTCCGCACTTTTGTGATAGTTGTAATTAATTATCATTAAATAATGACAGATTTTTTAGGCGTATTCTCCATACTTTAGCGAGTAAAACGTTAATGGTAAAATTGGCAAAATATAAAAATTAATCACATTACGATATGTGAATGCAAATGCAATAAAATACTTTAAGTAAAATAATTACACACTCATATTTGGCGAAGAAAATGAATACAAAACTGTCATATTGTGTCATCAAAAATTTGTCAGCATACAATTTTTATATCTATCTATATGTATCCTTAGTACCTCGGTTGAAATATAGAATAGTTTTTACCCCTATAAATATCTCACATCCGAGAGAAAATGAAGATAAAATGGTGAAATTACACAATCAGCACCTTTTATTTTTGTAAACAGAAAATTTTAGATACTATTTACAAAATTCTACAGTAATATAATTTTATATAAAATCTATGTATAAAACCTGAGATGGGTACCCCTATACAATAAAGAAACTATATCTGCAGACAGAGTACCGAAATGTTGACCCACTGTACATTCACGTATGAATGTGTAGATTTTATTTTTTGGCTGCATCTTTTCATTAGTGTTGTTAGATTTATTTTCAACTAATTCGCCAAAATCGATGTGAAAAATCGCCAAAACAGTTTTTTGTTAAAATTTGCCTTGTAAAGGGCGTTTTTTATAGAGGTATAGAACTTTAAGTTGCAATAAGCAGAACATTTTTTTGTGTTCGCTTATGAGCTCGAAAAATAAATATAAAGTTTTAGAATTCTCATTTATAACAAATGCCATGAATGTTGATTTTTGAAATGAAAAATAAAATGAAAAAATAAAATGAAAAAATCCGAACCCTGTCTGCATCACTATAAAAGTAGTAGTCTTATGACTTGATGTGAAATAATTTAAAAGCAAAGGGCGAATTCGAACAGGTCGCTGACGACATTGCGGGCAATTTTTAATAAATTAAAAGACATTTCTATGATGCCTTTAATATAAATTTAAAAAATTTACAGTTACATGGAACAATGTAAAGCGTGTGGTTAAACAGAACTGCAGTGTTTAACATCTTACAAGCTTTTAGCTCGTTTAAACTATGATAATTATTTACATTTATATTTCGAGCTTATTGGTGTTAATGTTTCCATTTGATTAATTTTAAACGTTTCAATATTTATAAATAATATTGTAAAAATGTGCATAATTTTTTGTTTTTTTTTATATGAAACTTTTCAGAAGTAAGGTCAACTAGTTTTTATTTGAAAAATGTTAGGTTTTGCACAATGCATAACACTATGCCAATGTTTGATCAAATAAATTCTTCAAGTAATTATTTTGCGAGTAAGGTTTTTTTGCAAAAAACTAGTTCTCTCTCGCTTTTAGCGTTTACTTATTTACATTTTTGTGGTTTTGCAATTGTTAATTATTGGCTAATGGATAAAAAGCAAATACAGTTGTTTACATGGTTTGGAAAGGTCGAAATTTTTCTATTAAATATTTTGTAAGAACGAGTTGTTTTTTTTTTTTTTTTTTTTTTTGTAAAACTATAAATAGATAAATGATCGCATAACACATACTTTATTTATTTGATCATATTTATAGACACACTTAAATCTCATTTTTTACTTTCACTTATAACGTCCAATTTTTTTCTCAATATTTTTTATGAGCAGACCACTTTTTCAAAACAAGATCCTTAACTTAAATCTACAGTAAAAGTAATATAATAGACAATACTTTTTTCTATCTTTGGGGATGAAAGTATTCCCTGATTATTTTTACAGCGATATATAAATCCATCATAAGACCATAACTTCTTGAATCTAATCTATTCTGTCAATATCGTATCAGCTACCGTACAATAAAAGGCCTTGTACCTCGTTGTTTTTCATTATTTGATTGGAGTGGAGTATTTTTCTACTAATAGCAAAAATTTCATTGAAGTTTAACTGAGTCAAAATATACATACCACACTAAAACTTTAAACACATAGACAACAGCGGCTACACAGCTACACGACTACAAATGACGTTGGCTACAATCGTTGCCGTGTAGTCAGCTTCTGAATTATATTTAAAACGACATCTACATAAATCAAAACTATGAAAATTAAAAAAAACATATTTTTCTTTTAAATAAATTTCTTTTTCAAAAAATAGTTTTATCAAATCAAAATAAATAAATATATTTGCTTGTAAATGAATTTGTATTTTTAATTTTGTGACGTTTTTGTGTGTTGAATAAAATAAAATTGTCGCAAATAAAAATAGAAATTAGCCTAAGTTAGCTACAGCCACAACGGTGGTCATGTAGCCATGTAGCTATGGTGTCGTCAAAATAATCGTCTTCATATAAACGTGTGTATTTTAATTTTGACAGGTTGTAGTCGGTATCCTGCCGACGTCTATGTGTTTAATGCTATAGGGGTATGTTGCCAATTGAGCTGTTTATTTTGAAAGTGGCATAAGTCACTTTCGTAATAAATCGATATATTTAAGGATTAGAGTGTGTATATATATTTTGGTTTTCCCAAAGCCATTTCTGTTATACCAAATTCATAATCATTCGTTGTGGCGCTTAACATTTGATTGCAAATTTTTGTAAAAATGAAGAAATACCGTTAAATTGTAATCAATGTTATCATTACCTTGGTATTTTTGGAAAGAGACTTATGCCACTTTAAAAATAAACGGCTCAATTTAGCCGGACATTACAGCTTTTTTAAGCATATACTGGCTTTAAAAAATTTTGAGTGCCCCTAGATTAATGAAACTTGGAAGAAAAATAGGCTGTTAAAGCTATAAAATACGAAAAAGCAGACCAAGGAGAAAAAAGTTCCCCTTAGAAGAACTAATCCTACCTTTGAAAAATTCAATTTTTCTTTAAGTTTTCTTATACTTTTGTTTAGCAAATGCAGCTTTTATAGTCTTGCTGACTATATTCAAAAACCTAAACTTGGACCTTGAAGATCCAAAAATGCCATTTTAGCTCCTCCCCCTTTTGTGGGCGGTGGCATAAAATATTATTTGCAAAAATAATGTTGTTATTAAAATAATTAGATTATATACGCCTTAATACCATAAAAATAAAAGTTTTAAGTTTTTGCGGGCAGGAGGAGGTATCCCTCCAATTACACTCTACGAAACGTCCATGCGAATTTTTTAATTTTTTTGCTAATTTTCAAAAAATATTAATTTTTAAGCTTTTATGTGGAAGAGAAGAATATTAATAAAAAATAATTTTTACAATTTATTACTTTAAATACTATTTGCTTTATCTGAGAATAATTATTTTATTCATAACTAGCTGTGCCCGCCACTTCGTCACGGTTTTATTTTGCTTTGAAAAGAATCCACTTGAAGACTCTTAATTTTATAGCGCTTCAGGTATCGTTTGTGCAATTACTTTATATAAAGGTACACATCCCTGGGTAATTAGTCAGAAGCATAGGCTTTATATAAAAATCTAAAATTTGTATAAAATTACAAAAATTATTGTAAAGTAATGAAAATAGTGTTTTAATTTACCCGCTGACAAAAATAAAAGCTTCCAAGTTTACAGTACCATTGAATCGGTAAAATTTCGTACTTTTACTACTTGTTCTCCCTCTTTCATGGTAATGAAATATTTTTACGGGAAAAAAATATCTTATATCTAAAACACGATACTAAGGTACCTCTCCATAAAATTTTATTATAATTCATCCATTAGGTTTTACGTGATGCGAACACAAACAAACAGAAAATCACAGTTTTATTATATGTATAGATAATAAATAATTTACACTAGTAACAATTTTCTAATGGGTAGTGCTAAATAACTGTACCATGCAACAAAGTGTTTTGTTATCAACGGTACATACCTTATTTATTTTGGTGGAGTACTAAAGGAAACTCAGGTAAATGTTAAACGTGTTTAAATGAATGCTATTTGTCACCTGTTGTCTGGTGGATTACCATTGAAACTCAAAAGAAAAAACATATTTCGATGGACTAACCTGGTGAAGTTCCAGAAAAAAACTCATACTCTAATAAAAGAATGAAATTTCACCTGTATTATTTAGTTTGGGAATGTTCCAAATAGTTTGATTCTAGTAAAAGCTTTATCACGCGAATTCTATGTTAATTCAGGAGTATCGCACACATCTCTTTTTTCTCCTTCTTTATTTCTTATTTTTTTATGTGGCCTTTAATTGTTTGTGAAAAAAAGTTTGTAAGACTGGCTTGCTAGTAGATAACACTCCTATTCTCCGACATGGGTGCTTGCCGATGGGAATATGACTGGCGTGGCATAGTATGTGCAACACAAATTAAGAACTTAGAATCGCCACGGATCTCAATAACTCGGTACCAGAATAATTAGGAGAAAGTTGCACAAAGATTTTGGATTATTCACTTGCAAGATCCAATTGAGGCAGCAATAGAAGGCAATTAACGATTAGCTACGTAATGGCTTCTCAGTTTGAGAAATAAAAAAACCATCCTTTCTGATGAGGCCATCTTAGCGATGCGAATAATATCAAGCTAAGGTGAGATCCTTCTGCATGTTCAGAAAAAGGTTATAGTTCTAGAAGCCGAGTTGTGTTCAGTATGGATTATGGGAATGTTCACTATGCTCTCTATGGCCCAGCTCAGATGGTCAAATAAGCCGAATTGTTTCACTGCAAGGACAATCTGGCTCTTACTAGATCAAAGGAAAACGGCTAACCACGGAAGTCAAAAAAGCAAGAACGTCACTTCGTAGCTTGCCATTTCGGATATCATGCGAGAAGGATGGGTCTTCCACATAATGATTTCTGCAAAAGCTACCAAGATGAAGGAGAGGAGGTAACAATCGAACATCACCTTTAATTTATAAATTAGCAAACATTATTTTCTACGAAAAGATCTAAAAATTGTAACAAACCAACCAAACTACCAATTCTTGCATAGAGAGGAAAAAACTCCCAATTTTGGTCCAAACGAACCAAAGGGGCAACGCTGGTTATGATCGCCTTCATTTATTTATATGTTTAAAACGCAACTTAAATATTAAATTTATTTCAAAAGAAAAGTTCTCACAAATTTTGCTTTATATACTCGTGTCGTATGCACGAGTACAGAATTACATTATTTATGCCATATGATTGATCAATTAATCAAGAGTATGAGTGTGTGTGTGACCACAAATTACCGCCAATTTAACACCGTTATATAATTTGAAAATTTTAATATTCCAAACGTTGCATTTAAAATTAACGGATGTTTAAAATAATATTTTTGTTAATATGACTTTTAGTAACAACGAACTACTAACACCAGCTTGGAAACAAATCATTATTAAAAATCTTTTGTATGTAAATTTTATTCATACATTATTGTACATGGTTGAGCATGTAAAGTGAAAAATATACATACGTATGTATACATAAGCGCATACAATATTAAAAACAACAATAATTAATTTGAATTTTAAACACTAAAACCAAAATCATTTTACTGAAGACAAAATGTTAAAAAAAAAATTAAAAATTGCTGTACGCATGCATGCGAGTACTAATGATTTCGGCTGAATAATTGTTTAAATTATGAGAAAGAAAAACTTTAATGCAAGACGCAATTTTATTGCAATACTAGCTGTGTCCGCCACTTCGTAGGCGTCCTGATAATATTTTGCTTTGACTCTTACTTTTATAGTGCTTTGGGTACCCATCCGTGGATAAAATTCAAAAATTTATAAACAAATTCTAAAAATTATTGTAAACCTCTCTAAGAGGTGTTTAAAATATTTAAAAAAAAAAAATTACTCCACAAAGTAAAAATACAAATCAATACAAATTATATTCAATTGGCGCCATCTGTTGCGCAATTTTGTTTAAAATATCCCTTTTTCAAAAATAAAAGGTAAGCAACAGTGCCACTTTTAAACCGATAATATTAGTTAAAGGAAAAAAGTCTACACTTTTTGTTTTAACATCCCTTCAAACTTATAAACATTTATTATCCCTGTAATAGTCAAAAATTCCGTTTAGATTTCTTTTTAGCTGGATACTACCAAACTGAAATTTGCCTGAAAACCTGAATTTCATTCTGTTTTTTACACACACACACTTCTTTGAACCGGAAAGTGCGTACTTTAACTGCTTTTTCTCAACTTTCTTTTCGAAATAAGATATTTTTGCGGAAAAAAAGTATCCTATATTGGAATCAGGATGCTAAGGTACGTCCTCACATAATTTTGTTAAAATCCATTCAGTAGTTTTTACGTGATGCGACCTAAAAGAAATGCACACAGAGGGAAATGAGTTACTATTTTATTGGATGTATCGATCCTCGTACACTACAATATGTTACTGATATATGTTATGTTACTGCTATGTTACAGGGTTGGTAAAATTGGTACAATTGCATAATTTTTGCTACAAAAGTACAATGGTACCCCAATGACTAATTTGGTACAAATTAAACATTTTCGCAGCTTTATATTGCGGACTACTAATGCCAACTAACAGACCGTTTTTCCACAGAGCAAATATTCTTCCACAAGTTTGAATTATTGTGAGAGAGAAAAAGATAAGTAAAATGAGTCTATACTCCTCTCTCTTCCACAAAACTTCAGACTTTCGCTGTAGAAAAAAGGCTTAACAAATCTTGTTTTCTACCCATTTCGTTATTTGTGTCTCAATTTACAAAAGAGGTATTAATTATAAGGTTAGGTTGGTCTGCACAATGGTCGCTTTGTAAAGATAATATAATAATCGGGAAGAGAGCTAGGGTATAGTGTGGGTAGTTAGGTAAATGAAAGAAGCTATCAAGCGTAGAGGTAATCGTTTTAATAGCGTGTGAAATGTGTTCTTCGAAAAAATGTCCGTTACGGATTGAATATTTTTCAATCCGTAAAAATATTACGTATATAATTTACACTTTTACTACCACCTTTTGCAATTTTCAACACATTGCGATTTTTAAACATATGTATATCCTCAGGTGCATTTTTTACTTTTGGCAGCAATACAGTTTGCCATTGGTCCTTTTGTGTAACTTACCGAGCTCTAACTGTTCATTGTCTGTCTAACATATTCTTCCTGTTGTCATTGTGCTTAGTTGTGTTTAAAAAAATTCAACTTGAAGCCATAATTACACATTTGCAATTTTAAGACTGACAAAATCAACATACAATTCAACTTGCACTTACAGACAAAGCAGTGAACAAAACAGTAAAAATTAAAACAATATAAACAACGGAAACTCTAGGCATTAATTGCAAAAACAACAACAACACTGAAACAGCAACAGCAACATCTTGTTATTGCAACAAATTTTGCAAAACAAAAAATTATAAATTTTATACCAAAATCTGCAAGTTTAAACACATGGAAGTACAAATACAATAAAAAAAATTAAAAAAAAAATGAAACGACAGAGGCATCTTTACTGCATGTTTTGAAAATTTGTTTTTAAACCAAGAGAGTTTTTAGATTTTATTTTCATGATTAAACGCCTTCAGGCAAAATATATTTTAATGAATTTTAAATTGCATTTAAATATTAAACACACCCACAGAAATGAACACTCATTCTGCACTATGCACCTTTAACGCATATTTTTCCATTGAGTTTCTTTGACTAAGTGACAATGAACTCTGATTTCAATATTTAATTTAAAAAAAAAGAAGTAAAAACCCACTAAGCGTATGTTGTCGATGACATGAAAGAGAAAAAATCTACGCTGTCAAACGATCTAAAGATATCAAAAATGACTGGTTTTAAAATAAAAGTTCTAGTGCGTATGTGATTTTGTTGAGTTTAAAAATAATAGGAGCATAAAGGAATATTAGACCGAATTTATACGATGCCATTTTTTCATGCCATTTTTTTCATGTCTCTTTTAAAGTTGCAGCGAATTTCGTGGCACATTTTTACGATGATATTTTTCATGCAATCGGCTTGAATTTGTTTTTGACATTTTCTGTTGATTTCATATTCGTAATTTTTATTGTTTATGCGTTATTTCAAAAAAATATATGCACTCGTATTGAAATACAAAATAAATAAAAATGAAACAAGCAGATAATGAAATTTTACAAGAAATGTATACATAATTAAACCAAACAATTTAATTTTTTGAAATCAACTCTGAACGAACGAAAATCGCACAAAGCAAGTGTCAAAAAATCCCCTCAAAATTCAAGCCATGCCATTTTGTTTACCCCGCTTGCTTCTCTACACCTCTTGCCAACAAACTAAAATTGCATGCAACCAGTTTCATGAAAAATGTTATGGTGTAAGTTGGCTCTTATATAGATACGTTTTCATAACGTGCATATAAAACACCCGTTAGTTAAAGGTAACTTTAGTTAAAGTAAACTTTGAAATGAGGTTTATCTATTTACAATTTCGAAACTTATATGCAAAATAAATTTTAAATTAAGGCAACACCACAGAAAAAAGACGACTAGAATTCACGATAAAAGAATTCGCAACTTTACAAAAAAAAAAATATATAAAAAAACATTAAATCTAAAAAAAACATTAAAAATAATAAAATATTAAATATTCAACTGATAAAATTAAAATATCGATTTCGGAAACGAGCCTGCAAAAATATGGCAACTTCAAAAAAGATAAAGGGTAGAACATCTGCTTGCAGTCGTAAAGTAGCTCTGGGTCGGGAAACACCTGCGTGCGTCATTGTCATTATCGCTTGAAGTCAATCAGGCCTTGTCCTTGTTGCTCGGCCTTCGAGTGGTTTGCGTCTCGTTCTCACACTGACTGATTGGCGTCCTCGAATAGCTGCACTACGGTTCTGTTATTGGTGGTTGCTTAAACGGCCACGTGTAATCGTTTGGTTATCGTTTATAACCTATAAATTTTAATTTCAATAAGTCGGACATTGGTGGAGCACCATTTTAAAAACTCAACTGTTAACTGGAGGAGCACCATTAAACTAAATTTCTAACTGGAGGAGAACCAATAAACTCAAGATTTTCGCTGGTGGAGCACCATTATAATCTTATTAATTTTACCTGGCTGAATTTCGAGTATCACTTTCTATACGAAGGTATAGGTCACACTGCAGATTTTGGAGGTAATCACGCTCTGGCGCTTTGGTTTCGTACCTTTGCCATTTACCAATTTTTTGTGCAGAATCCAAAATAAAAGAACATCTGCTTGGCTTAACACATCCTTTTAAAAAACCAAAAGCTGTAAATGATTTCAAATAAAAAATATAAAATTTTTTATGATTTGGCGCTGTCAAAACGGCTGTTTAGGATAACATTTTAAGATCGCTTAGTGTGTGCGCGCTATGAGTAATAATACGATGCAAAAACGATCATAGTCACTTAGACAGTAGAGAGCAAATACACATTATGATAAGTCTCTCATAAAGATTGTTGGCCTTTGTGTATAATAAAGGCGACCGTCAAAATTGCAGCAGGAAATGGAACTCTATTATAGCAGCTCCAAAAAGCGCAGGTTTCAGAGTACTTATTCATATTTATATGCTATCTTTTCATTTTCTTTAATAAGGAGAAAATCATTATATAGAACTTCACATGATTATGCGTATATTTTCGCGGATAATAATTCGGACTCTACCACCTATGGTGGTGCCTGATTTATTATCTGCGTGTTGGAAGCATATCTGAATGCTACCTGACGCGTAACATATTGAGGATAGTAGTACGTCCCGAAGATATGCGGGGTAGCTGCTTTATGCAGTCGCGGACAATCAGCGGTTTGGTGAGGAGGGTCTCAGAGGGATGTTCACCTAAATTCGTAGTGCCAATGATACGCGAGATGACATGGCGAGGCATTGGCGCCATTCAAAACCAACAACTACTGTTGGGTGTCGCCGATTTGGTA
Organism: Phasia obesa; assembly: GCA_949628195.1. Taxonomy (NCBI): domain Eukaryota; kingdom Metazoa; phylum Arthropoda; class Insecta; order Diptera; family Tachinidae; genus Phasia; species Phasia obesa. The sequence continues at coordinate 91,636,434 of OX451218.1, forward strand.
CGTTAGAAATCGGGCGTCTGTTCTTGCATCAAGCGGCTCGCTATATAAATGTGTTCGCATCTTCTCCGTGCCTGTCTGGTAGACTTAGCTAGCAGCCCTAACACCAGACTAGAATGCTTTAGACAGTTATACTGTCAGTATACTGAGTTATACTGTCGTAATCTTTGCTAGCATTCTTCTGTATGGCTCTGCATTCTCTTGTATGGCCCTGTGGCCAGGGTCCCAAATAATCCTGATGTTAAAACACTCAATAATATGAAGAGTTGAGTGAAAGATTACAAGCAAAGGCTTTCTTGGGGTGGGTTGCTGTTGGTTGTAAGGACAACCCTGGGGCACTAATTGTCATTGTAATTTATATCCTTTGACGCAGTGCTGTCGGGGAAAATGAGGGCACCAGACGCCATGGTTCCTGGAATCTTAATCTGAAGAATATGTCTGTGGTATACAGGGTGGGTCGAGGCTCGACTAGTGTCCAAACGACTGGTAGCACCGGAACGATTAGCTTCTGTGTGTGACTGTATGTTGGTGAGGTCCCTTGGAGGGTACATGGGGTGGCTGTGGTTTGGCTTAATACTTGCAGAAATGGTGCATGGTTAGTCAAGTGTGCTATTGCACTCTCAACAGGAGTTGGCTGGTCTCCAACCCCTAAGCAAGAGGATAGGACATGGGTCTAGGCTTGCCATGTTCTATAAATTGCTACACAATAGCATACGTATTTTGCACTGTGCGATAGTGTGCGATGATGGGACAATGGGATTTAGATGTTGCTAATGTCGCTTCATTGCGCTTGTAATGTGTATAGTGCGGTATTGATATGACGCAATGGGGGTGCTATTTTACACATTATAAATTTACCCAGTGGTAAGAACATCGTCGGATGCTGTTAATCTTGATCACATCACTACAAGTAAGGGCTTTCCTGGAGTTTAAACTAAAATACAACTACAGATTAGCACACTACCTACTAGCCTGCCGGCCATAAAAAGTATTACCTTTTAATAAGATAGAATTTTTTTCCAGACAGAAAACGCCGTTACTTTGGAAAAAAAGTTTTGTATTTAGGTGTCCAATATAGGATCTAAGGAATAGATAAAAAAAATTAGAATATTATTTAATAAAATAAATTTCCATTTAGTCAGAAATCATTCTGATGTATTTTGTCTCGGTATCTAGAATTCTTTTTCATACTTTTTTCCCTTAATAACGTTATAAATTCAGAAAAATATAAGATGAACAATTAATTTGGGAATGTACAAATAGTGATATTGAGGTGTGCACAAAACATGATTAAAACGCGTTTTCTCATAACGATAACATAATTTATAAATTTTTGCTTTTACTTGTCTGTAATAACCTTGTATTTTGATGTAATGGCTTCATTTTTAAGTTTCACATGTAAAATGAATAATTAATTTTCAGACGACACGATACAACACGAGATAATTTAAGCAAAAGGCAAAATCTATAAATTAATATATTTAAAGATATATTTTAGTTTTACCCTGAATCTTGTTTTTTTTTTTTAAACAAGTTCTCATTTTAAAATCCAATTAATCGATGTACAATGTAATCGAAAAGATTCATTCATTGTTATGCAGTGGATAATACTCTCCTTATGACCTTCGTTTTTTTGTTAAATTTTTTTGTAATGAACATATGATTAAACATGATTAAATATAACGAACGTTATTTCGTTAATGATATGTTTTTGTATTACAAACGAAAAATACGTCTCGTCTCAACTATTAGAGTCATTTAATATGTCTTAACAAAGTCATCAACGAAGCACAAAAAGTTAATTTAAAAAAAAAAAAACTGGAGCTTTTTAGCTTTTTTTTTGTATATTTGTATTTATAATTTTAAAGTTCATTACTCGTATTATAAAGAGATAAAGAAACATTAGATAGTAGCATAATATAATACATTTTCTGGATCGCTACATCCTCTTTCAGCATTCCTTGTATCTATCGACAAGGTAGTTTTTATTGTAATCAAAATCAAATAAAATACGAGAAATTATTTTATTATACTTTATATGTGGTAAGGATTATTTCATTTTACACAAACTACCAAAGAAACACTTTTTATTTTTTAGGTTGGTAGGGTTTTTCTGCTTTGATTTGTATTAAAGACCCACAGGGTACCCACTAGTAAATAGGAACAGTTAAAAGGCACATGGGGGTTCAATCTATATTAAATTCTAATTCAATATAGATTGCAGAAAGGTCCTAAATTAAAAAAAATTTAAAACATTTTTTTAAAAAATATATTTATTTTTTTTAACATTTACAACATACTTTCAAAAAGATATTTTTACAGAAAATTTTTCAAAAAAGTTTTCCAAAAAATTTTCGAATAAAATTTTACAAAAAAATTTTAACAAATATTTTTACCAAAAAATTTTGTAAACTATTTTTAAAATATTTAAAAAAAATTTTCAATATTTCTATAAATGAAAATCATGAGTGCAACATGTTATGTTATGTTACTTTTTAATTTTTAATATTAAGAATATATGAATATAGAGTAACATATTTTTTTAAATGCGTTTAATTCTTAAATAGATGAGATCTCGGTTTTAAAACATAGTCAACGTCCAGATACCGACGACAAACTGTCAAAAATAAAATACACACGTTTAAAGGTAATCGATTATTTTAAAGCTTGTATAGCTACATGGCTATACGAACACCGTTGTAGTCAACTTAGGCTAATTTCTATTTTTTTCAATAAAAGAAAATGTCGCAAAATTGTAAATTACAAATTCATATACAAATAAAAAGTTTTGGAGGAAATATTTATAATTTTTTGAAAAAGTTATTTAATTTTATAAAAGCAAAATAAGTATTTTTACAACAATGTCAGAGTTTACGATGTAACAGTCATCTTAAATATCATTAAGTAGCTGAATACACGGCGACAATTGTAGCCAAACGAATTTGTTTTCATTTAGCTGCGTAGCCGCTGTTTTCTATTTGTTTAGATCACAAATAATTAGTTTTTTTTCTCATACGGGTTATTTAAATGCTGTTGATGCTGTACATGTCTGTATAAATAAAATCACCGTTGTGAAGGGTACAGAGGATTCGGCACGGCCAAATATAGCACTTTTACTTGTTTTTATTTAAAATTGTTGTTGTATTACCTTTTTTTTATTATGGAATTTTGAGAATAATTAGAAGGGTTTTGGCTCCGCTAGTAGTAAAGGGCTAGATCAAGATAGATAAAATAAAATAAAATTTTAATTGCTAAAGTTTAACATTTTCTAACAAATTTTGACTAAAACTTTCAGTGGCGTTGAAAATTCTTGAAATTTAATTAAAAAAAAAATAATTTTCATTTGGCTCGACTACCTTTGCTAAATTCATGTAAAGTTTTATTGCAATCGAGCTAGCAGCTCATACACTACATCCTTTTACCCATTTCTACAGTCTAGCCTTTTCCAGGCACAGACTGTAAATATCGTCTTCTTCGATTTTAATTTTGGCCAGACGATAATTAAAGTTTCCATGACCTGGCCATTAACGCAGCTTAAGTTGCCCCCGTTGGTCCATAGTCTTTGTCTCTTTGTCTCTTTAGTTTGATAAGTGGCAATGAACAGATTAACAAATCTATATAAATAAAATCCAATTTTTTTTAAATCTTCATCATAACAAAACTTAGGTTTTAAACGGAAAGAATAATTGACTATTCCCACTTTTACCCCGACTTTTTTAGTAGATGGAGAACTATAATAGGCAGATCTCTAAAATTTTGCACCAGTAACTCCCTTATTAATATATGTATGTATGTAATGTGATCCATTTCGAGGTTCCCTACTTTTGTAAAGAATTCAAAAATTCAAATTTAATGTTTATTATAATTTGAAAGAACATTCTTTGGCATTTATTTCTTGAAGATTATGTCTATCAAAAATTGGCCGTTGCTATGTCGCAAATGGTCCATCCGTTTGGTGCAATTTTCGATGACTCGTTCGAGCATTTCGACTGGTAACTGGCGAATGACACACGCGATGTTTTCCTCCAAGGCCTGAATCGACGCGGGTTTGTCCGCATAAACTTTAGACTTTACATGTCCCCACAGGAAAAAGTCTAACGGTGTGATATCACACGATCTTGGTGGCTAATCGAACGGCCCAACACGTGAAATGCTCACCGAAATGTTCTCTAAATAAATCCATTGATTGATGCGATGTGTGGGAAGTGGGGCCGTCCTGCTGAAACCAAATGTCGCCGATATCACGAGCTTTAATTTCAGGCATCAAATAGTTTTTTTAAAGACAACACTACCTCTGCGTAGTGTCCACCCAGAGACTTTGGCGGGAATCGAACCCGCAACCTCCAGACTGATAGACTAGCGCGCTACCAATCGGTCTATCGAGGCACACGTCGGTTATCATGGCACAATAACGGTCGCCAATGACGGTTACGCATGCAAAGGCATCATTTTTAAAGAAATATGGACCGATGATTCCACAGGCCCACACACCACACCAAACCGTTGTTTTTTGGATAAAGTGGCAGCTCTTGAATCCCTTCAGGTTGCTCTTCGTCCCAAATGCGGATATTTTGTTTGTTTACATACCCATTGAGCCAAAAATGAGCCTCATCGCTAAACAAAATTTGCCTCGAAAACGTAATGAAACGTTTAACTGTTAAAGGTGAGTCATACTTTTCCTCCAACTGTGTATTTAATTTTTTATTGGTGGTTGTAGCGAAAAGCACCGTGACAAAGAGAGAGAGAGAGAGAAGATATTACTCCTTCTCTCTTAGAATTAATTTTTTTTATTACTTATTTTTTCTATTTCGAAGAAAAATGTTAACGCATTCATAAAGTGCTTTATTTGGTATTTTTTTTTCTAAACTTTCTATAATAAAAAATAAATCCTTAACTGCCATAGAAATTAATAACAAAAATTAACTTTTAAGTTTGAAATGATTTCTTACAAGTTACAAATATTAAGCATAAGCAGGTATTCCTTATTGCCACATAATTACTAAATAAATTAACTTTTCAAAACAATTTTATGAATTTTCAGCAGACTTTAATTATTTGCCAGTCTCTTTATGTCTTCCGTATTTCAAACGAATAGATGCAATCAATATCAACGTTTTGATTTTACGGAACAGCAGTAACCCAATAGCATATTTTCGAAATGGTATCATTAAGTAGTAAATAAAGCACATTTAATCATTTCATAAATTTAAAATTCACTTTATGAAATCAAGTTTTTTTTTAAATAAAATTACGATAATTTCTCTTAATATTTTATAACAAATTCGTTAAACACATAGTCGACAGAAGGCTACCGACTACAACCTTCTAAAATGAAAATACATACGTTTATATGGAAACGAATATTTAGACGTCGGCGACACGATCACCGTTGTGGCTGTAGCCAATTTAGCCCAATTTTTCTTTTTGTAAGTGGTAATGAGCAATAACAGCTGAGAGGGAGGGAGTGAGAAAATTAAATTAAATAAAAGATTTTGTTGCAATGATGATAAAATATTTTTTTGAAAATGTTTTTTTTTATAAAAATAAAATGTACATTTTTACAACAAAATCAGAGTTACTGCTCGGAGATAATTGTAGCCAAGGTGTTTGTAGTCGTGTAGTTATGCAACTATGTAGCCATTGTAGTCTATGTGTTTAAAGCATTAATTGTTATGAAACCTTCCTTCTTTCTCCTTTCACTCATGCAGGGTGGTTCACAAATATTTCATTTAAAATTTAAACTTTTCATTAAAGAAATATTTTTTGAAAAAACGGAAGTTTATTTTCTTGTTATTATGTGGTAACATGATATTTTCGAAATCAATTTGTTTTACAAAATATCACAATAAAATGTAATAAAAATTCCTCTATTATTAATTTCTATTGCAGATGCTGGTTGGTATTTTCTTAAGTTTTTTCTTTTCTTATTTGTTCAATAGTTGTGTATCTTTGGGGGGTTTTTTTTTTGTTTGTTTCATGTCTATTGCCAAGTTTCTTGCTTTAACATTTGCCCAACTCACGATTTAACCATGTTTGTTGCTGCTGTAGTTGCTGTTTTCTCGACTCGTTCGTCATCATTATTATTGGCCTTTAAGAAAATAAAAAATCATCTTTTAATTTGAAGATGAAATCTTGTTGTAGTCAAGAGCACATTGTTTGCGGTTTTGTAGTGCAAAAAGACAAAGAACTAAAGTTTTGTTTGACTATTGTTTTATAATACGATTATTGTAATAACTATTTAATTATATATATATTTTTTTTTTTAATTTTATTGTGTAGTAGTTTAGTATTCTTCCATTGTTGTTAGATACTTGATGATTGGTTTAATGTTTGTTGCACGATATAAATTGTAAAAGTTTGTTAAGTTTGTTAGAACTTTTGTGACATGTTGGCGAAAAAAGTTTCTGGAACAGACATACTAAGCAAACACTTTGCAATGATTTGGTTATAGTTATAAACAGAAATCGCTTACTCCTTACTGCACAGAAAAAACATTTTTGCACCAATTAAAAATATTAATTGGTATCAGATAAAACTTAAATCAAATTTTTAATTAATTCAATTATTTATTTAATTGAAATATTATTTTATTCATTTTTAACTGAAAAATTAATTAAGTCAATTAAGAAATTAATTAAATTTGTGTCTGAAACTAAAAATAAAATATCTAATTGTTGTAATTGGTAACCAAAAGTAGGCTTATAGCAAAGGTAGATGAGTATAAACTAGTTATAATTAAAATAATGTAATACATTTTCTAAATCGTAACATCCTTCTTTAGCATTCTGGTATCTCTCTGCTTTGGGTGATGTTTAGTTGTAACAAAGATCTATTTAACCAACAAAACTCCGATAAGAGAATACGAGAAATTTTTGTCATTTATCTATCGTCATCGTCTAAAGTCATAAACTAAAATCCCACTCAACAACTTATTTGTATTTGAATAAATAGTACGACAAATAAATTCAAATGTTAAATATTATTTTCTTATTATTATCTATTTATACTATAGTACCTGTGCCCGCCACGTTGTGGGCGTCCTGACAATATTTTGCTCTTTTTTGCTTTAAAAGTATTCCACACCAATTGTAAGACTCTTACTTTTTTTAGTGCTTCAGTTATTGTTTATGTATTTACTTTATATAAAGGTATCCATCCCTGGATAAAATTCTAAAATTTATAAAAAAAAACTAAAATTCCAAAAATTATTGTAAACCTCTGTATGAGGTGTTTAAAACATTTTAATAACAATGTAATACCACAAATTAAAAATACAAATCAAATATACATTTTATTCAACTGGCGCCATCTGTTGCGCAGTAGTGTTTAAAATATCCCAGTTTTAAATCGAAAATTTCAGTACCTTTAAAGCGGAAATTGCGTACTTTCACGGCTTTTTCTCCACTTTCTCTTGGAAATGAGATATTTTTATGGAAAAAAGAATCCTATATTGAAATCAAGATGCTAAGGTACCTCCTCACAAAATTTTGTTAAAATCCATCTGGTAGTTTTTACGTGATGTGAACACAAGTGAAAAGCAGACAGACGGAAAGGTGTTACTACTTTATTATATGTATAGATATATAGATATTAATGGTTCTCGATTTCACTGCATAATATCATTCCTAAGTTATTTGAATATACTGAAAACCCTGTTTGACAGACAGGGTGTTTCTTATTGCTATTTGTTGAAATAGTTGTTGTTTTTTGTTAAGTCTTCAAAGCCTAAAAATTACGTTTAAGGGCATTCAAACTTCGACCACAACTATCTAAACGTAGTTTAGTCCACGACATACTCATCTCATGAATACAATTGCAAGGCAATATTGTAGACATGCCATAGACTGGCAGAAAACATGACTCCACTCCTTCATACTTTACAGTGGTTTCATGTGGAAGGGTATTTAAAAGATGTATACCCGTAAAAGCTAAATCATACATTGCTTTTAAAATGGTTGGATGGTTCATTGGTATGTCGTGTTCTTTTACATCTTTTCTATCAATGTTCAAGTTCAAGTTGAAGATTTTCTCAAAGTTTTAGTTTTTCTTATGTTTTTAGTCGTTCAATGGCTGTTGATTTTTTATTTCTAAATTGAAGATTCACTCAATGTGTTGGTGCAGCAAATGTTTTTCCTAATCACGTTTTTCCATTTTCATTGAAAACTTAAAGTGTTGAGATTGTTTTCCGTAAATGTGTTTTTGGTTCAACGAAAAAAGCTGGGGGTTGAGATCAGCTTTCAGTAGTTTTTTATTTAAAGTTAAACAAGACTTAGTAGTTACAATACAAACAATACATTTTTTGCTTTAATTGCTTTAGTTTTAGACAAGATTCAATGGATTAATTCCATTGAACAGGAAATTTTCTATTAATTGCTTAAACTAGTTTGCGATTGTTGTTGTTGTTGCTGTTGTTAATGCTGCTGTAATTTCAAACCAGATACTTTTCAAAGTGTTGAAGTTTTGAGATGCTCTTTAGTGTTAAAGGAAATTGCATTTTTGTTAAATTTAATCTTATAGACAAAGAAAGCAATTGTTGTTGCTTAAAATGATGTTACGATAGCAAAGTGTTTTTGTTTTTGTTTTTGTTGTTTTTTTTTTCAAACAATACAAGTACTTGCATATTTGTTTTTCTTTTAGCAAATACAAGAAAATAAATTAATTTTGTATTTTTCTTTTATTTTAGGTAAGTCTTGTCTCCTATAAGCACTACCAATTTGTATTAACAACAAGGCAGTATGTGTAAGTTAATGTATGTATAATGCTCGTTTGAGCTAAATATTATCATTAAGTTTGTAAGCGGTCCTAGATAGAATAAATAAATACAAATAAATCAGTCAAGTGTGAATTAAACTCACGCACGTAGGGTTCTGTACTATGTTCAGTACAACTTAAAAATTTAAGTTGTTAATTTTTTATGTCTTATAAGGCACCCTTTGATTTTAAAATTATAGTCATATGTGCCAAAATTGCATCATTATTGGAATACCCTTTAAATTTTAGTAATTGTTGTTATAGCGGCCATGGTAGTAATACACTTTCTATAAAAATATCAAAAGATATTTTAGTCACTATACGTGAAAAACATGTCACTGTCGTAAGACCCTTTAATTTTTAGAAATTGTCATATCGGCCGTGGCAACACATCTTCTTACAAGAGTCTATCTATTACGGTTCAAGAAATAAGTCGTTTTACATGCAAATCATGCCACTGCCGGAAAACCCTTATAGTAATACCCTATCTGTGAAAATTTCAAGAATCTACTGTTATGGTTAAAAAATTAGGCCATCTTCATGCCAATCAATTTTTACTATTTTTTATAGTGGCCATAGTAATACACCTCCGGTAAAAATTTCAAAACTTTGGCCATATACATGCAAATCACGTCACTATGGGAACACCCTTTAATATTTAGTTTAAATTTTGTATACTTGTTTATAAAGCGAACATAGTTTTAATTTCTTATTTTTAAGTAGTTACCTCCTACAGCTAAAGAAATAAAGACATAATGGTAAATACCACGTTACTTTCGGAACACCCTATAAGTTTTAGTATTATTTGCAATAGCGGCCACAGGTTTACACTTTCTCTGAAAATTTCAAGAGTCTACCTATTATGGTTCAAAACTTAGGCCACATACATGCAAATCACGTCACTATCGGAACACCCTTTACTTTTTAGGTGTTTTCTTTTATACTTGTTTATATAGCGAACTGAGTTTTAATTACTGTTTATAAATTTTAAGTGTATGCCTCATACGTGAATAACACGTCTCTATCGAAACACCCTATAAGTTTTAGTATTTGCTGCTATAGCGGCAACAGTTATACATCTTCTGTGCAATTTCAAGAGTCTAACTATTATGGTTACAGAGATAAAAGGCAGCGCCTTTGGTGTAAAGTAGGTACCTTTTTTACAGTCATTTTATTACTCTTTTATTTCGCCGCACAATTTAGTGCTATAGTAGAGTGTACCGGCGAAGGAAGTTGCTTAACAATATTTTCTTTCCTCAAAGGTCTTTTGGACTACATTTAGTGTGGTTTGTTCGATAGTACTGTATTGTTTTCTGAATCCAAATTGATCATTGGAGATACATCCCATCTCGGGTTTAACTTAGAAATTAAAATCTTTTAACTTAAAAATTAAAATCTTTTAATTTCTAAGTTAGTTTAGCTTTGACATGTTTGATAAAAGGCTTATGGGCCTGTATGATTCTACTTTTGTGTGGTATTTTCCCGGTTTAGGAATGATAGTTAAAATATAGCTTCCAATCTGATGGAAAGTATTCAAGACGACAAATGGCATTAAATACAAAAATATTTTTTTCTAGTGCTATACGATAGCACTATAAAATGAAAAGGATATTTTTGGTATTCTGATCGATCTATGTATATAGAGACTAAAGTTATTCCATTAAAAATCGAAAAGGAGACATGCGGCACACACTTTTCAATGTTGTTTCGAAAACTGATAACTTAGAAAAAAAAACTAGCTGTTCCTACACATGTTGTGTGCGTCCTGACAATATTTTGTTCGATTTTGCTTTGAAAGTAATCCACACCAAATTTTAAGACTCTTACGTATTTACTTTATATAAAGGTACCCATCCCTGGATAAAACTTTAAAATTAATAAAAAAAATTCTAAAATTCTAAAAATTATTGTATAACTCTGTAAACGGCAGACAGGAAATGAGTTATTCATTATTTTAAAACTGCGCCATCTGTTGCGCAACCGTGCTTAAAATCTACTGCTTTCAAAAATATAAGATGTCTTAAAGTAGACATCGGTTAAAAAAATCGGCGTACTTTAACTGCTTCTTCTCCACTTTCTCTTTGAAATGAAAAAGTATCCCCTATTTGAGTCAGGATACTAAGCTATCTCCTCACAAAATTTTGTTAAAATCTATCCAGTAGTTTTACGAGATGCGAACGCAAAAGAAAAGAAATTTGAAAGTTTTTCTTGAATTTTTGTTCAATGAAAATTAACAGGCCGCACCATCACCATCACTACCATCACCAAGTTCACGTCTTTATTAAGCAATTAAATGCAAAAATCTCACATTATCCCAAATCACCTTTATAAAAATCATATTACCTAATACTTAAAGCATGTCTGTGGTTTTGTGTGCATTTGTGTGTTGGCACACACACACACACACATTTTCGTTTCTTTTGTAAATTTTCTACAACATCAACTACTACTAACTACCAAATTTGTGTGGATATCTACCCAACGGTAAAACTAAAAAGGCCTTCTAATTTTAGGCCTTCTATAAGGCATGCTTGGACCTTCTCTCGCTACGATCATCATTCGTTCCCTCAAACAAAATAGCTTTTGAAAGGCATTACCTCTCCTTTTGAAAGATCCAAAGATCCTGAATTGAGTGCCTCTTGCCATTTAAATAAGTGCCTTGATAGACTGATTGGTAAATATGACCTCCCTAATGTGCTTTATTTGACCTAACGCAATATAGATTGCACGAAGGTACTAACTTTTACAAAAAATTTTCTAAAAAATTAAAAAAAAAAATCTGTAAAATTTAAAAAAAAAAATTTCGTAAAATTTAAAAAAAAAATTTATGAAATTTTTAAAAACAAAATTCTAGAAAAAACCACGATAAAATTTTTCCAAAAAATTTTACAAGAAATTTTCAATATTCCATAAAATTTTCACAAAAAATTTTTCATAAAATTTTCACAAAAAATTTTTCATAAAATTTTTACAAAAAATTTTTCATAAAATTTTCACAAAAAATTTTTCATAAAATTTTCAAAAAAAAATTTTCCATAAAATTTTCACAAAAAATTTTTCAAAAAATTTAAAAAAAAATTTTCCAGAAAATTTTCAAAAAAAAAAATTTTCAAAAAAAATTTTTCCATAAAATTTAAAAAAAAATTTTCCATAAAATTTTCAAAAAAAAATTTTCCATAACATTTAAAAAAAAATTTCCATAAAATTTAAAAAAAAAATTATCCATAAAATTTTCAAAAACAAATTTTCCATAAAATTTTCAAAAGAAAATTTTCCATAAAATTTTTACAAAAGATTTTCTATCAAATTTTTACAAAAGATTTTCCATAAAATTTTTACAAAAGATTTTCCATCAAATTTTTACAAAAAATTTTCGATAAAATTTTAACAAAAAATTTTCGTTTCAGTTTTTCAAAAAAAAAAAATTCGAAAAAATTTGTTATAAAAATTTCCATAAAATTTTTACAAAAAAATTTCGATAAAATTTTTATAAAATATTTTCCAAAATTTAAAAAAAAATTTAGAGTACGATAGTTTACGGGGGTAGCGGGTTCGATTTCTAAAAATAAATGAAGAAAAAATGTATAAAATAAATTTATAAATTCCGAATAATATTAAAAGCTATAGTCTGACAAAATATATTTTTTTAAATTTTTGCTAAGAAAAAGTATTTTAAAAGATATGCCTTCTGGCAGAAATTTTTCTGAAGATCTTCTGGAACGTCTGCAGAAGAAGCGAAAGTGGAAGGCCTGCTGCGCAATGACAACCTGTGTAAAAAATATATAAATATGCCTACTAAAGAAGGAGTAAAGAGGCCTTTCGTAAGGCCTTCATACTACTCCTCTTTACCACTGTTGAAAGAGTAGCTGGAAGTATTATAAATATTTGTGAATACATAATAAATATGAACAGCATACATATACATTGCACAAACGTAGTTAAAATAGTATAAATATGCTGCTTTTGTGGCGGCATTTAGAAGCTGTTATGAATAATAAAAATATACTTTTAGGAGAATGTGAAGTATCAGCGTTGGGTAGAGAAAATATAAAAAAAAAACAAATTGAAAGAAAATACACCTTTTTATAAATAAATAATAAGAAAAAGATGCACAAGAAAGCTGCTGCCGATGCTGGTGTTAATGATGCCGTATCTGTTGCTGTTGCTCTCAACATTATAAAGGAAAAACATGAATAAGTACATCACAGTTGGAATTATATTTTAGTTTCTTTTCATATTGTGCTTGTTGTTATGTTTGTTTTTCAAATTATGGCGTAAATTAAGTCTGCTATGAAAAAATTATTAAAAACTAATGGTTTTTAGACGTTTAACTCATCTCATAGTGTAACAGATTTAAGTACAGTGAAATCTCTCATGAGCTGCCACCTTACATCCTATTGTTAAAATGAAATAAAAATGAAATAAGAAGAATAAAAATAATTTATTTTCACCATTTTATTTTATATCGGGTGGTTAAATTTTAAGGGCCGATGTTGAATGTGAACCACACCTAAACGTCACGTTTTTTTTCTGCATTTAATTTGACATTTCTCAATTTCAGACTAACACAATTTGAACGATGGAAAGATACACAATCGAGCAACGCGTTAAAGGTCTTCAGGCTTATTATGAAAATGGGCGTTCAAATCAAAATACATATCGTGCACTTCGTGATTTTTTTTCACCTCAGTGGATTCGTCACTAAGCAGAATTGCCGCATTTGGGCGAATGATAATCCAAGAGTGATTGTAGAAAAACCATTGCACCCACCTAAAGTGACTGTATGGGGCGGTTTATGGGCTGGCGGCATCATCAGTCCGTTTTTCCCAATATGAGGCCGGTCAGGCAGTTACTGTGAATGGTGTTCGCTATCGTGAGATGATATCGCACTTTTTATGGCCCGAATTGGAAGATATGGATGTGGACGATATGTAGTTTCAACAGGACGGTTCCACTACCCACACAGTTAATGAAACAATGGCTCTTTTGCGCGACAAATTCAATGGCCGTGTTATCTCACGTGATGGCGATGTCAATTGGCCGCCAAGATCATGTGATTTGACACCGTTGGACTTCTTTCTTTGGAGTTATTTGATAGAAAAGAAGTACGTCGATAAGCTAGCAACAATTCAAGAGCTAAAGGATGAGATAATTCGGCACATTAACGTCATAGAACCTCGATTATGCCCCAGCGTCATCGAAAATTTAGAGCATCAGATGGAGGTGTGCCGCCGAGGTCTCGGCGGTCATTTGGCCGATATTTTGTTCCATACATAATTGAAGCATACCAATATTATCAATATAAAAAGATATGACAATAATTTCCTAAATAAATTGTGGTTTATTTAGAATCATCGTCGGCCCGTAAAATTTAACCCTCATTTATTAAAAATATTTGTAAGGGTTGATCCATTTCGAGGTTTCCTACCTTTTTAAAGAAAAAAAAACACAGAAAATTCAAATTTAATGGACAATGTTTATTATCTTTTGAAAGAACATTCTTTGGCATTTATTTTTTGAAGATTATGTCTATCAAATGTTCGCCGTTACCCAATCCATCCCTATTTTGTCTTTCTAATTACGGCGTTGATATTCTGCTGGCGAGTAGTTATCCATAGATCTTAATTCGATATGGTTCTGGGCCACCATATTTGGAGAATATTACGGAGGCAACAGTTTATAAAGCTCTGTAGTTTTGTTTTTGTTTCTTCGGTAACTAATCATGTCTCTGAGCCATAGAGAAACACAGATTTCACACAGGCATTAAAAGTTCGGCATTTAGTTGCAGTGCTTCTGTTATTAGAACGCCATACATTTCGCAGCTTGGCAAACGCCCTACGAGCTTTCTGTTCTTCCGTTGGTTGAAAGGACACTACCCAAATATGTAAAGCTATTGACTTCTGTTATCTTATGGCTGTTTATAGTGAGTGATGATATATTAGGTGAATTAATTCGCAACGATTCTGTTTTGTTTATGTTAATTTTAAGGCCAACCTTAATCGACTCCTGCTGTAAGTCATCTAGTTTTGATTGCATGTGTTGATGAGAGCGTGAAAGCAAAACTATGTTGTTTGCAAAGCAAGCTGTTTTGAGAAGCAAGCTGTCGCTGTTTGCAAGTGCCGTCGCCATACATCTAGTTTTTCATGTTCCATTGATATTAGGTTGCTACTTTTGTTCCTAATAAGGATATTTTTGCTAAGGTTAATCTTGGAGAGTTTTCTTGATATTGAATATACTTCTTTCATGTTGCCTTTGTCGTTTGCTGATTCAGCCTCCTGCGCTAGTAAGTTGCAAAAGCGCTTTACAAATGGATTTTTTTTCGCAATTTTTTATTTATTGTATCTTCAATATAATTGAACTATCAATAATTACTCATATCTTAAGTCTAAAAATAAAAATATACATGTTAAGTCCAACCAGTGCTGGACAAAAAAAAATGTATGTTTCACGGTTACTGTAATTTGCGGGTTATCCTTCTGATGTACGGATGAGAGAAGCAGTGTCCCTCCTTCTTAGTCGAATGTAACCAGGTTCATTTAGTATGTTACGGGCCAGTGGATTAGGATGAGTTTCCAGCTTCTTTAAATAACTTATGGCAAGTTTCGCTATTTCCGCTTTAACTGTTGGCACGTTTAGATCTTTATGGATGTTCGAGTTCTTTATATACCAAGGAGCAGATGTAATTATACGAAGAATCTTGTTTTGGCGCCTTTGAATTTTTTCTACGTTGGTAGCTGAGGCAGTGCCCCATAATTGAATGCCATAGCACCATATTGGTTTTAGAATTGACTTATATAATAAAAGTTTGCAGTCTAAAGCTAGAGTAGAATTTCTGCCAACTAGCCAGTTTAGTTGGACTGCTTTCAACTTCATTTGTGTTAACTTTGTTTCTATGTGCCGTTTCCATGTAAGGCGCCGGTCAAGATGTATGCCGAGATATTTGACGTCTGAAAGCTGATTTATCGTTTCGTTATTTATCCGAATAGGGGGGCAAGATTTTCTACGCAGTGTGAAAGTTATGTGAGTACATTTTTGTTCATTCACTTTTATTCTCCATTTCTTCAACCATATTTCTAAATTAATTATGTGGTCTTGTAAATATCGTGATGCTACTTCGGGTCTTTCGTGAATGCTCAAAAAAGCTGTGTCGTCAGCAAATGCCGATGTGTGAACTCGGTTACTAGTTGGCATGTCTGAAGTATACAATAAGTATAAAAAGGGCCCCAATATACTACCTTGGGGAACTCCGGCTTCGATTGGCTGGGGTGAGCTCAAAAAATCTCCTTCTTTCACAATAAATTTTCGTTCGGTTAAATAACTATCTAGCAGCTTATATAGGTTTACGGGCAAATTCAGTTTTACCTTTTATATTAGGCCTTCATGCCATACTTTATCGAATGCTTGAGAAACGTCGATAAATGGATGAGTTATATATTTCCAAAATATTTTGGTTCTACCCCACTGTACATTGGTTATCTTTTATTTATTACTAGCTGTGCCCGCTACGCCGTGGGCGTCCTGACAATATTTTGCTCGATTTTGCTTTGAAAGTATTCCATACCAATTGAAAGACTCTTACTTTTATAATGCTTCAGTTATGGTTTATGTATTTAATTTTTATAAAGGTACCTATCCCTCGATATAATTCTAAAATTTATAAAAAATTCTAAAATTTATAAAAAATTCTAAAATTTATAAAAAATTCTAAAATTTATAAAAAAAAAATAAAATTCTAAAAATTATTGTAAACCTCTTTAAGTGGTGTTTAAAATATTTTAATAACAATCTAATTCCACAAAGTAAAAATACAAATATCCCACTTTAAAAAAACGGTGTGTGGTGAAAATGTAACCGTGTTGAAAAAAACCGTGTTGAAAAAACCGTGTAGAAAATATCCCAGTTTTAAACCGAAAATTTTAGCACTTTTAATCCGGAAATTGCGTTTTTCAATGCTTTTTCTCCACTTTCTCTTGGAAATAAGACATTTTTGAGGAAAAAAGGTATCCTATATTGGAACCAGGATACTAAGGTACCTCCTCTCAAAATTTTTTTAAAACCGCTCCAGTAGTTTTTACGTGATACGAACACAAACAATGAAGGTCAAACAGACGGAAATGAGTTACTATTTTATTATATGTTACCCGGCCTATGAAAAGGTGGCTTATGACTCAAAAAAAATTGTTCCACTTTTTTGTTGGTTTCGATAGTTTTTGAGTCGTGTTGAAAACTAGAAAGTCCTAACTTGCTTAGAAGTTATGGTAAGTCAAAGTCGATTTGGGGACAACGCTGGGTCAGAAACTGGTTTGTGCTTTGCATTGAAAAATCATCGCTCTTTATATACACACACGAACTTATCTCATTTATGCTCTTTTGCATTTTTTGGTTGCCTTTTGGGCAAGACTGTTCACAACTACTAAGAAACTGACGAAATGCATTGTTTATCTTTAACAGCTAATTTTTCGAAATTTTGTTTTTGAGTCATAAGCCACCTTCTCATAGACCGGGTCACATATGTATGGATTATTTTTTATTTTTTTTTTTTTTTGAAAATTAGTGCTTACAAATATTTGTTTAGTTTTAATACCCATCTTCTAGTTTTGAATTAAATTTTTTGCAAGAATTTTTAAGTATTGAAAATGCTGCTGCGGCATTTCAATAGAATTTTAGTATCTTTTCTTAGGCTTTAGGGTTTGTTTTCCTTAAAAAATCAGCATCCAAAATTCAGTTTTTTTTTCAATTTAGACGTAGCTTGTTCAAAATTCAATTGTTGCAGTGTTGCATTGAAACTTACTTGCTTTAAAGTTGAGAAAGTCACAAATTTATTCAACTGCCTTCGTAACTAAATATTTTCTCAATTATTTCGTATAGTTTGGGGAACCCCAGTATAAGGATCGTGCTTTAAAAAAAGTGTTACATCAAAAGGATATTAAAGCATTGTGTAAGTAAGACTTAAGCTTCATTTGCTTTTTTACTTTTCCATACGTAGTATAAGGTAATGTATAGTAATCATGAATAAAATCGAGGTCAGGATTTCGACGGATTTATACGTTTTGAGGTCTTCTGAATCCATTTTGACTATTTTCGCGATGATGTCTGTGGGTGGTTGGGTGTTTATGCCACTACTTTTGTGGAGTTCGTACAGATCATACCATTTGACATATTAAAATTAAATTTAGCATGTGCCTTTGGTATATGAAGACCAAGAGCTGTATAGTTTTTAGGCATAATCCGGAGGGGGAAAGGGGTAGTTTCCTTACTCTCAAATTTTTAAACGCTATGCAGGTCATACCGTATGACACTTAAAAATGAAATTCATTATGTGCCTATGGTTTATGGAGATAAAGATCTATATAAATTTTGGTCATAATCGGGATGGGGCAGGAGATAGTTTAATTAACACCCCAAACCGAAAATAATTAATTTTTCGATTCGAATATACTTTGAACTTTTATTCTTTATGTAATATATCCATAAAAATATCTCTTTCCATTGGGTATGGTACTCCACTATTTTTCACTGTCGGCGAAAGTTGATATGACTTTCTATTTTTGTTGGTACGAACTCTATCCGAAAAACCAAAAATATATATATTAAAAATAACTCATAAACTACTGAGCTATCTGTCATGCCATGCTAAAAATTAAATACTTTTCCACTTAATTGCATAAAAAGTCAATTCAATGTTAATATGATTTGGAATATAATGATGACTAACAATGAATGAATGCACAAAATGGCTAAAGAAAACCAATCATTGCGACCAGTTTAATTTATTTTGTCACTTGCACGCAGCAAATGCAACAGAATGCGAGACATTTAATCAAATAAAGAAAAATTTAATTTTCCTTTTTAAAACAGTTATTCATACATAACGGGAGATAAATACATCTACATAATTACAATTTAATTTACACTCACGCACTCAGTTTCGAAAATAAAAATTATCAATGATGATTAGTATTGACCAGAACTGAAATGACAATACAGTTGCTGTGATGTGTGTGTGTGTGTGTGTATGTGAGTGTGTGTGTGTTACAGCTGTTTGGACAAGTCTTCCATTGCTAGTTGATGGCAATAAACTTTGTATGACCGACAAAGGAAAGTTGTTGCAACATTATGGATCTATTTATTTATAAGCGTGTGTTTTTTACTAAAGCAAACGAAATCCTGCTTTACATGAATTTCGTGGCCAAATGAGGATGCCATCATGAATTTATTAATTAATATGCTTTACACTGTCTTTTGTGAGTTGAACTGATTGTGTTTTATATATTTTTTTGTTTTTGGTTAACAACTATTTTTTTTTTTAACGAACCGTTTATTGAATTGATTAATGATCATTACCGTTGGTTGTGTATAAATGAAAATTTAATTAAGCGTATCATGCCATACAAGTTAAATAAACACATTTTATTATTTTTGAAAAAATACAGTTTCTGAACGTGTTTTTTATAAATATATTTATAATTACACTCTTGAGCAGATGCTTAGATCCACTTAAATTTCTGGTTTTAGTAGGCCATATATTTTTATATTTTATGTCGACAGCCAAAAATATTATACCATCATAGCACATGGAAAATTAATTAATTCCTTCTTGGGCAACCTTTACTATTCTCCATAAAGATCTACCAAGTAAAACTACTTTCCGCTCGATGCATTATTTATGATCACTGCTGAAACAGTTGCACATAATTCCAGCCTTGGAGTGTGCCGTACTGCATAATTTTTAAAGTCAACAAAATCAATCAAAGGTTTTTTATGAACCCCTCAAGTTTTGCTTTAGGAGGTCCTAAAGCAAAACTTGCCGTTTAGAAGGCTTAACCTAAACGGCTAAAGTCATAATTCGTTTTTGCAAAGTCGTACCGACATGCGTTCATAGATATCATCAACATAAATAGTCACACAAAAAATCAACAAAATGTCTTAAATGGGCGTGCCAAATTAGTATTAGTATACTTTTTGGGTAGTTAGTAACGAGGTTAGGGAAGCTCAAATGCCGATGGAACGCATGAGTAAAAGAAAGTCGGCATCGGAGACTCATTGCGGAAGGCGTTATGCACAATGAGTGTATGGAGAACGATATCATGGGGGTTACTGCGTATTTCGATTCGAAATAAAAATCATTCGATTCGAAATAAAAATCATTCGATTTTGTCTTTTACATTGTATTGCACACAATTTTTTTTGCGAATCGAAATGCGCAGCATTTTTACTGATGGATTTCTTATGGACGGCAGAGCAGGAGTAGGTGTATACTCAGCTGAACTGAACTTATCCTATAATCTCCGGTTGGGGGAGTATGTCTCCGTTTACCAGGCAGAATTGCTTGGGCTGCTATATGCGTTGGATCACCAGCTGGAATATCAGCTGCGGTGCAGGGCAGAAAGATTCTCATTGCACTCGACAACCAGTCGGTTATAAAAAATAAATGAGGCAAGCAGGTGAACGTGTACTACAAACTAGTGCTGGAATGTGTTTTAAAACTTAACAGATGTGGCTCGGTCAATGAGGTAACATTAATGTTGGTTAAGGGACACATAGGTACAGCTGGGAATGAAACGGCGGACCAATTTGCAAAAGGGGGATCTGCTGTGCGCCAGAACCCAGAGTAGCGCAGAGAAGTAATAACAGTGCGAGCTAAATTTCTGCAATGGGGGAACTCAGTAAATCTGAAAAGGTGGATGGAGGCAACTACGTGCAGGCAGGCTCGAATGGTTCTCATAGAAAGTAACCTGGCAGTCTCAGAAACAGCAAAAAATTCGGTTTGGAAAATGTTGCATAAGTGCAACCGTTATTAAGTGATGCGATTACCAACGAACGATATTTGATTTTGTTTTTATAAGAGTATATATACATATACTAGCTGTGCCCGCCACGTCACGGGCGTCCTGACAATATTTTGCTCGATTATGCTTTGCAAGTATTCTACACCAATTGTAAGACTCTTACTTTTATAGTGCTTCAGTTTTGGTTTATGTATTTACTTTATATAAAGGTACCCATCCCTGGATAAAATTCTAAAATTTATAAAAAATTCTAAAAATTATTATAAAGTTCTGTAAAAGGTGTTAATATTAATGAAATTCTAATAAAAATGTAATTACACAAAGTAAAAATACAAATCGAATTCAACTAGCGCCATCTGTTGCGTAATTTAGTTTAAAATATCCCACTTTCAAAAATAAGAAATGGAAAAATAGGTATGCTATATTGGAATGAGGATACTAAGGTACCTCCTAACAAAATTTTGTTAAAATTGATCCAGTAGTTTTTATGTGATGCGAACACAAATGAAAAGCAGACAGTCAGACATACGGAAATGAGTTACTATTCTATTATATGTATAGATATAGATTACTAATGAAACTGTTTCATTTAACCAATATGGTGTTATGGCATTCAGTTATGGGGCACTGCCTCAGCTACCAACGTAGAAAAATTCAAAGGCGCCAAAATAGGATTCTTCGTATAATTACATCTGCTCCTTGGTATATAAAAAACTCGAACATCCATAAAGATCTAAACGTGCCATGAGTTAAAGCAGAAATAGCGAAACTTGCCAAAAGGTATTTAAAGAAACTTGAGACTCATCCGAATCCACTGGCCCGTAACATACTAACTGTACCTGGTTATATTCGACTAAGCAGGAGGGACACTGCTTCTCTCATCCGTACATCAGAGGGATAACCCACAAATTACTGTAACCGTGAAACATACATTTTTTTTGTCCAGCACTGGTTGGACTTAACAAGTATATTTTTAGACTTAAGATATGAGTAATTATTGATAGTTCAATTATATTGAAGATACAATAAATAAAAATTGCGAAAAAAAAATTTAAACGCATTACAAATAATAGTGACAACAGAGTTTTTAGTTTTATTTATAATTAAATTCTAATTAAATGGCTAATTAATTATCCAATCTAATTAATTAGTCCCATGTATGAAGGCAATAAAAACTTTTAATTATTACTACTTTTGGATCATCCCTCGCATTTTCATAAAACATCTTTGCTTTTGCTCATAATTAATCTTTAAACATACTAACTGTATTTAAAAAATTCAAACTAAGTAAAAGCCTGACTGTCTGTCTGTCTTAAAGCAAAAAACAAAAAATGTAACAAAAATGAATTTAATTTGTTGCACTTTTCTTTGCCACTATTTTCGTGTTATTTTTTTTTTTTATTGTTATTTAAGTTGTAGTTGTTATTTTGATGTTTTATAAGCCAAATAGGTATAAGAAAGTCAGTTAGTACGTTACTGTGTTAAAATGGCTAAAAAAAAATGTTGATTTAATTTAAACGAGTATTTCTTGTTTCAAACGATTAACATGATGTTTAAGTCTAAGTATTTAATATGGAGCGGTATCTGTAATGCAGTGTAGCGATGCGAGGTGGTGTCTAGGGTAATCATAAATTTTGTACAATTATGGAAGCTATAATGAGCGATATTAACAAATATTTCATATACAAATTTTTACATCTTATTTAGGGTATAATGCAATAATTAGGTTTTATAGCAGTGATTACCATTTAAGGACATTTCACACTATTAATACTTTTGAGGAAAATGCAACCCTGACATGATAAGTTATTATTCCTTTTTGAAAAAGTTCGAACAGCGATTAGATTAGGGCTGCATTTTATTCAAAAGTATTAATACTTGTATTATAGTGTGAAAAGCCCTTTAGTAGTATTTTACTTTTAGTTTAACTAGATTTCTGTACCCAGCATTATTACACGGCTGTTAGAGGGATTCTTGTCGAATGGAAGATTTATCTTCTCCAATCTACATCACATTGCTGGTGTGTAATTTTTGATTTTAAATATATTATAATAATTATTATAATTTGCTCTAACTGACAAAAAATAATAAATTTGAATTTATTAAATTCTAGCCCCATATAGAAAATAAAATATATTTGAAATCTATTTTAGAACAACAATTTTCATACAAAAGTTGTTCTAAAATACATTTGAAATCAGTTTCATTTTTTATAAATATGGAGGTAACAGTTTAATTTAATTTAGGCTTCATAACTCACGATACCGAGCATCAGTAAAAGTCAATCTTTGAATAGCAATATTTTAAAAAATCTGTAGTAGCCTACACACAACTTTACCAACACAGTGGATTCAGATATTTTTATAGATATGTTACATAAAAAATATAAGTTCAAAAAATATTCGAATCGAAAAATTAATTATTTTCTGTTTCGGGTGTTAAGTAAACCACCCGATTATGGCCAAAATTTATACAGCTCTTCATCTCCATAAATCAAAGGCATATACTGAATTTCATTTTTATATGTCATACGGTATGACCTGTTTAGCGTTCACAAAATTTGGGAGTAAGTAAACTACCCCTTGCTACCTCCCGATTATGCCCAAAATTTATACAGCTTTTCATCTCTATATACCAAAGGCACATACTAAATTTCATTTTAATATGTCACACGGTATGACCTTTAGATCGTTTAGAAAATTTTGGGATAAGAAAACTACTCCTTGCCCCCTCCCGATTATGCCCAAAACTATATAGCTCTTCATCACCATATACCAAAGGCATATACTAAATTTCATTTTGATATGTTAAACGGTATGATCTGTACAAACTCCCCAAAAATAGTGACATACAGTTTTTGAACTTAAAATGTGAAAAAAGTGACCAAGACAATGTTTCATCAAGTTTCAACAATTGTCATTTAGTCAGTTTGTTATGGCGCACTCCCACGCTCGCGAACCATCAGGGTTAATAGTGAAAGGATAGACCGAGCATCGGAGGTCAAGTATGTGAGAGTTAAACTGGATTTTTGTGTGTGCCTCCGTGGGCTAGTAGGTAGTACGCTAGTCTATCAGTCTGGGCTTTGGGAGCGATTCCCATCAAAGACTAGGGCATTTTTCACTACAAGTTGGCAGGGAGACCAAGAAGGAGCTTTGATATAAACTGGGTGCCTACAAATTGTTAACTGCGTTAGTGCAGCTCACGAGAATCCGTGACCTGTATCATCTGGATTAAGTTAAGTCTGCCAACTGTGCCTGGAAAAAGGCTAACATAAAATGCCCTTGGACCACGGGGAATGGAGATGCTGTGGAGACCTTAGCCTTAAGCACATGTTAGCAATTATCACATGTCTTCGACATGTATACGTCGCCAGTCTGAAATCATTACAGTCGAGCGTAAAAGGCTAGTGACAGCACGAGACTGAATGAAAGTGAGGTATTCGTAAATTTTCCATTCGGATAACAAATGTCATTGAGGAACGAAAGGGGTCGAAAAAGGACCCAAGAGGTTAGTAGTCTGCTTCGGTATCCCCTCTACAAATAAAAAAATAGATACTTAAGCTGCTGTTGAAACAGTATGTTGAATTGACTGTCGGCAATTCAATCATTATATTAATGTTGTGCAGATCTGTTGTAGGAAAATGTTGGCTATATCATAATAGTAAGACCAATAAAAACCTATGTAACTTTAACATGGTATAATAAGGGCAGATTAACTATTAAGTTTCATCTGAAGAAATTACAGAGGTTAGCTTGCTTCTATATACCATCAGAGGCTATAAGAACTTGACCTACGCGTGTCTTAGAATTCCTTCTTGTTTATTCTGATAGAGGTGTCTGTAAAACTTAATTGAACTTTAATTACTGGAAAAACACATGCCTTTTCTTATCCAACCCACTGATGTAGTGGACAATGACAAGAAATAACTTCGATAAGTAATTTTCTAAGTAATTTTCGATAAGTATTTTCTTGGTAAGAGGTGGCACCATTTAATGGAACACGGCGCGATTCACAATGGTGGAAAAATCCGACGTGAGATAGTAGGACCGCAAGTAAACTGGTTCGAGTTTATGAGAAATATAAATTCAATATAAAAAGGAGCTTTAAGGGAAATGCATAGCTATTCCAATATTAAGAGGAGCTACATACATACATATAAGAGACATGGATAGCTATTCCCTTCGATAGTCAAGCCGCCGTAGACAAGGAAATGGCAGACATACTGGTCATAAAGCTAGCAAGTACACCAATGGTTGTTCGGAACCATTTTCTGGATTTGTATTAAATAAAATTAGAAAGAAAATCTGGACGGATATTAAGGCACTAACACTGGGTTAACTCCCCCGTACTAAGACTTTCGAAATTGACAAATGTTTCTAATGTAAAATAATCTAAGAATGTTCACCCTGGTTTCCTCACAATCTACTGTAGGTTGACGAAACACCCAAAGAGTATAGACATTAAAAACAACAGTCGGTGTAGATTTTGTAGTTACGACGAGAAACTCTAGAATATAATTAGAAGTATTTGATGCTCTATGACAAAACAGGCGGAACCATTTGAACAAGCACCTACTGGAAGATTGGGATCTGACAAAAATAGAAACAACTGCAATGAGATTTCTCATGAGATCAGGTCTTGATAAAGAGTTTTCAGCACCTGGGACACAATCGAGATTCTTCATCGCAGTGTTGTGTTTCTGCCCCTTTTTTTAGGGTTCCGTACACAAAGTGTAAAAACGTAACCCTATTGTTTTTGCTACAATGTCTGTCCGTCTGTCAGCGCCTTTTATCTCTGGAACCGTAATAGGTAGACTCTTGAAATTTTCACAGATGATGTATAGCTGTTGCCGCTATATCAACAAATACTAAAACTTATAGGGTGTTCCGATAGAGAGGTGTTATTCACGAATATGTGCCTATTTCGTGAACTATAGGGGGGCTACACTTGAAATTTACAAATAGTAATTAAAACTTAGTACACTAAGTAATTAAAACTTAGTAATTAAAACTTAGTGAACTAAGTTCACAAGAGTGGAATGATTTGCATGTATAAGGCCTAAGTTTTGAACCATAATAGGTAGATGCTTGAAATTTTCACAGAAGGAGTATAGCTCTGGCCGCAATAGTAGTAGTTTCGATAGAGAGGTGTTATTTACGAACATGTGCTTTTTTCTTCAACTGCCGGAAGAATACACTAAAAAAATGCAAGCAGTAATTAAAACTTAGTACGCTATATAAACAAGTCTAAAAAATAAACTTAAAAATTAAAGGGTGTTCCGATAGTGACGTGATTTGCATGTATGTATATGGCCTAAGTTTTGAATGATAACAGGTAGACTCTTGAAGTTTTTACAGAAGGTGTATTACTATTGCCACTATAACAAATAGTAAAATTAAAGGGTGTTACGACAGAGACATGTTTTGTACGTAAATAGCCTTATTTTTTGAACCATAATAGGTAGTCTTTAAATGTTTACAGTAGATGTTGTACTTCGGCCGCTGTAACAACTACTAATATCTAAAGGGTGTTCCATCAGTGACATGTTTTTCACGTATATTACCTTATTTTTTAACAGCAATAGGTAGGCGCATGTATATTTTTATAGATAGTGTATTACCATGGCCGCTATAAAAAAAATTGCTAAAATTTAAAGGGTGTTCCAACAGTGTTGCAATTATGACTTTAGTTTTAAAACTAAAGGGTGACTCATAAAACATGAAAAAATTAACAATTTGAATTTTTAAAGTTGTATTAAACATAGCACGGAACCCTACGTGTGTGAGTCTAAGTCGCACTTGACTAATTTATTATTATTCTATTCTTTCATCTCCAATAAATTACATTATATTTTGTATCAGTAACTGCAAAACATATTCTTTGTAATATTGTTCAATAATAAAAATGCTGTTTAATAATAAATTTAGCAGTTGTCAAAATTTAATTCTTTTTAATCTCCAGAAAGGAGATTTGAATCTTGTATGAATCTTTTGATATCTTTAACTTTAATAAGCATCATTTTGTTTGTCACCGCAATATTTTTAATTCTTTTACATATATATTTTTTTATACTGATAACTTATAGAAATTACACAATAAAATTATTTAATTTATATAATAAAATTATTTTCAAAAATTTTTTAATTCTCTTAAACTCGTAAACTAAGACACCATAAACTTGGCGCCATTTCTTCAATTGAAAAGGTTTTTTTTGTTATTCCTTTTATTAATCATTTAAAATTTGGACACTAGTGTTAAGCTATTACGTGGAATCTCTTAATTTATTCAATATGTCTGAGGTCATAAAAAGATTTTTGGTATTGTGATAAAAACAATAAAGTTATAAAAATTCTTACTCACAAACAAGTTTAACAAAAATGTAAATTAAGAATCTGAGTAAATGTTAAAAGAATTGACCATTTAAAGTCAACAAAAAAAGAAATAAATTCTAATAAGAAAAAGATACTTCGACTTATTTACTTAGCAAGAATGTGACTTGAATTTCATAATTTTAAATTTTAAGTTTCAAAAAACAATCGAAAGAATTATAATAAAATATCTTAAGAAATTCCTTTGTATACAAATACCCTGTAGTTCGCAATTAATCTAAGGGGAGGGAAATTGTTTATTTCCTCACTTTTGGGATGAATGATGTTTTTTTCCACAAAAAAAAAAAATTTCCTTCTCAACATAGTCTTCTTTAGTCTCAAATAATAAGTGGGGACCTCTTCATTTGAGCCGTATATCTTTCAATCCAGCCATTTCTTCAAATATAGGAATTCAATTCAGAAAGGTTAAATGAGACCTTTTTTGTTTCAAGTCAATATTGAATCTGTCCAAAGTACTGAATAATTCGCTTGTAATCGTTTATCCTTTTCAAGGTACAGTCGATTTCGGTTAAACGCAAATGAAAAATTACACGATTTATTATTCATTTATCCGGAATTTTCAATTATGAGGACTTCGGATAATTGAAAACGGGTTTCTTTTAAACGAAGTGAGCACTTGACATTAAAAACAAAATAGACGTATATTAAATTTCAAATCAAATTAATTTTATTAATTACTACTTGTTTCACAGCATTTATTTTACTTGAAGCTTAATCATTGTCTCCAAAATATTATTTTTTTTTCTTTTAAGCGTTTCTCGCTTCATTTAAACGTATGCCTTTGCAAACAAATTGTGTGTCACGTAAGCGATTTTTCAGTTAAGCGAATTTCACTTAAAGCTTAAAAATTCAAAGAAATAAAAAGCTAAGAATTTTTAATTTCAATAAAGCGATTTTTTCTTTTAACCGGTGTGCGCTTAAGCGAATTCGACTTTTATTGATACCGCTAGTCTTGACTTTATGGGCCGACAGATCCACCTTAGTCTTCTTGGACCCACTGTTTTGATTGTTCTTTAATCTCTCGTGTAGTGATATATCTATGCCTCATCCACAGATACAAAACGTAGCCAAACACCTTTTTGAAATAGTAGCACGGTTGCACTTTGGTCCATTGTGAACAAAAGCTTTTTCATATCCACAAAGTCATACAAAATGTTATGGGCCCGCTCGGTTGAGACGCCTAATGCCTGAGTTATCTCAAACACTAACACTCTTCGATCGTCCAATATAATTCCTTGCATTTCCAATTTTATTTATCAAGCTTTTCACACGCCGTAAATTAATTTCAATTTCAATTTATTTCATATTTAATATGTTACATCTTAATTGTATATAATTAGTTGTAAAGAGTTCAAGATTAGCACCTTTTTCTACTTAATTATAATATAAAACGATTAGTAATTATATGTATTTACTGACAATATATGAATCTTTTTTATTTTTAAAACACTTATTCTAATTCTTAACTACGTAAGATGAGCTAACTCATTAATATGATTATAAGAAGAGTTTAGGCACCTGGTATTAAAATTTTCATTTAGTCTTGTAAGTCTGTCTTTAACTAATTCTATATCTGCAAGAGAATGGAGACGAGCTGTAGAATAAAACCAAGGGAGGTTATATATTATCTTTAATAATTTATTCTGCGATATTTGTAACTTGTTTAAGTGACAGTTAGCACTGGCCGACCAAACAGGAGCTGCGTAGTAAATAACGGCGTGAAATATCGATTTCAGTATTAACATTTTATCGGTAATGCTTAAAGCAGAATTTCTATTGATAAAAGGATAAAGCATGCGTGTGAGTACATTTACTTTATTTATTATAAATATAATGGATATGGTCTTTGAATTTCATTTTGGTGTCCAGTATCACTCCAAGATATTTAAGTTTTACTTCCTATTAAATAGAGAAATTATTGAACGTAATGTTGCTTTGAGGCAAAAAACATGCCTTACGTTTCCTGGAAAAATAAATTGCCTTCGTTTTATCTGAATTTAACATTATTTTCCCCTTGTTAAAGTAACATTGTAATTCTCTTAAAGCTCTCTGCAGGTTAGTTAATATAGCTATCGAAAGTATTTCGGAGCTGAGTATCGCCGTGTTATCAGAAAAGACCGACACAGTGCAGTAATCTAATTGGGGGAAATCTGAAGTGTACAGGTTATAAAGAATTGGTGACAAACAGGAGCCTTGCCGACATCCTGCTGCAATAGAGTATGCATTAGAAGTCAAACCAATATAGACTTTAAAGGAACGTGAAAAACTTTGAACTATCTTTATAAGTTGCATAGGGAATCCAAAATTTATCATTTTAAAAATCAACCCATCATGCCATACTGAGTCAAATGCAGCTTTGACATCTAGTAACAACATACCAGTAGATTTTTGAGGTTCAAAATTTTCTTTAACTAAGTTTTTTATCCTAACCAGTGGATGTGTGTTCTCGACGAAAGCCAAATTGCTCAGGAGGAATTATATTATTTACTTCTAAAAAGTTAACTAACTTTTCTTTTAATAATTTTTTCTAAAATTTTACTAATAGAGGATAGTAGGCTTATTTGTCGATACGATGAAGGACTATCGGGTGGTTTTTTTATAGGAATAACTTTGGATTCCTTAAACTCATCGGGAAAATAACATATTTTTAAACCACCATTGATTATATGAGTTAGAAACTTAAGAGCTTTACAAGATAGCTTTTTTAAACAAATATTATTAATCCCATCGATTCCAGGGGATTTTTTGCTTTTTATAAAGATTTAACAATTGCAGAGACTTCTGAGATGTTGGTTTGAGAATTCTTCTGTATTTATTGAATTTGAATTTCCCAACGATTCGAGAGCACTATGAAGCTGGGAATTTGTATTTATATCTCCAAGATTAGTAGAAATTGAGTGATTCAATGCAAAAGTTTGAGCCGTAAATTAACACAGTTATTCATCTCTGTAGACTTTTACATATTGTAGCGGTCGAATTTTTACCTACCTTTTGCACTAAATTAGGCTGTATTTAGGCATTGATGCCACGAACATTCGCTTTCGTGAGCTCGATATATTGTGGTTTATATCCCTAGACTTGGGTATTTACATTCTCTTACTATGGACTGTAACGTTCAGGACATCGTTATTTATCAAGACATTTGGACCAATGATTCCGCAGGCTCATCAGGTGCACAGTTAGTTTTTCTAAAGTAATGGTGTTTCAAAAGCATCCGTAGGAGTATGCGAGAAAACACGTGTTGGTGTTTTGCAGGAATTTTTAATCCATTATTGAACGAACTCTATTGGTAACAAAAAAAATGTACTTGATACTCTATAGTTAAGTTAGTGATAATTAAAAATTATAAATTAGAATCGCTTATTTTAGCTATTAAAGAAAAATGATAATAAATAAATTAGCGGATACACATGCATACTCACAATTATGATTCATAAAGGAATGTCTTATTTAATTCTTTATAATGCCAACTTGTTTAATAAATTGAATAATTTAAATTTCTGGTTGAAGGTGGTAATGAAGCAATGGCATTTATTTTATAAAAGTATTCGAAACTGCTCAAAGAAGAATTTTTTAATAATATAAAACTGAGAAAATTGTAAAAAATTAATAAATATTTTAAAAATTATTTTTATTATAAAATGCAAATGTTTTATTTCGAAAACAGTTTTAGCTGATAGTAGATGCTACAAATGAAGCCAATCGTTCGGATATACAAAACGTCATACCATTGTACTAGTAAGGTTATTTTTTACCCAAAAATTCTAACCTCCAAAACTGTCTTCATTCGTTTCCGAAAAAAAAAAATAAAGAAGACTAAGGCAGAGTCCGGGTTGTCCGCTAATAGACACATATATGTACATAGTCATAGTTTACTACTAAAAGAACGATTTATAGTTTTTTGCGGTGGCGACTGTAAATAGAGGTTTAAGTGTTAGTGGTACTGCTACACTGATAGAAAAATTAATTGTCCGATTTATGACGACGCACAGTGGTTTGAAAACGATTTTGGACATAATTCGGTATCTCATAAACTACTAAAGAAGTCTTAATAAAATTTCACAAAGGCAAAGCAGAGCTACGAACGATCGTCCCCTGGATAAAGGGAGACTTCTGGGTAAGCCCACAATTTTGGCCGAGCTTAACTTAGTATTTTTTGGCGTGGTGCATTTACTAATGATCGGATTATTATTTTAAGACATTGACTATATTCTTGATAAAATTTAGAATAAATTAGGATCGAGTTTTGTTGTGATAGCGCTTTTCGTTAAAAAGTTACAAGCCTCTGAATTGGAAAAATGTAAAAAATACCCTTTTTTTCAGAATTTTTCCCAAAAAGGTGGTATTTTTTTCTTAATTAAAACTTACTTCGGTACTGGTAAATTTTTTTAAACCATTATAAAGACAACTTATAGCAAATTGCGAATAAAAGAAAAATTAGGTCAAAATTTATAAAGATTTTCCTTTCAGCCCTATCCAAACATAGCCAATTTTGAAATAAAATTTATATGTAATTAAATTGTTGAATTTCTTGGAGTGCAAAGTACTGATTAAAAAAACGTAAACGGGTTTTTAAAGCCTCAATTGTTGGCTACATACTCCAAAAAGGATTCGACATCCTCCTAATTAATAAAGGCCAAAATTAAAAAATTGTAAACCAATTTTCTCCTAAACTAAAAGAGATAACCTACACATGTAAGCAAATTTTGTATAGATATTTTCAAGGTCTACTTATATTTAGAAAATCTTGACATTTGATTTAAAAATAAACTTTTTATGACATTTCCAAAAAATGATATACCCGAGATACTCAGCTTTGGGGGGCTTACCCAGAAGCCCCCCTTTATTCTAGGGGACCGATCGTTGGCAGCTCGACTCATAAACGCCTATGTTTTGATTTTATGAAATTTCATATAGTGGTTCATGAGATACCGAATTATGTCCAATATAAATCGTTTTTAAACCACTGTGCATCGTATCATTGGAATTACGACATACATTTTATGACAAATGTCATCATTAAGGTGAAAAATATAACGACAAAAGTCATCTTAGAACTTTGTCATATTTTAGGCGTTACCTATGTATGTTATGACTGCAAGGTCATCAAATCAAGGCCATATTTTGAATATTTTTATTGAATAATATTATTAATAGGTAAAATATGTACAGCTGCGGTCAAAAAAATAGCACCAAGCCTCAGAAAATATGTCTTCTATACATATTTTCCTATAGGTTAAATTGAAATATTTCAAACTTTGTCATAAGACGCTTAGGAAACTGTATAACTGATAACATAAAATAATAAGTTTTATTTTTGCTAATTATTTTATTTTGAAATTTTTACTTTATTTAAAAAAAAAAAACTTGAAAAACAATCAGTCAAAAAAATAGCACTTCACTTCAATTTGTACTAATATTAAACAGTAAATTAAGAACAAATTAAAAAAAAATTATAAATGATGCATTTATTACTTTGAGCAAGATTTGTTTATTCTAATTAATACCTTCTTTCATGGCCTTTATTTGTAATAACGACTGCACAAAGTTATGGCATCGAATTTACAAGATTTTGCCATCTTTCCTTTGGAATTTTATTACAGATTATTACTGGACAGCTGCCCCAAGCGCTCCGTTGTTAGTTTGTTGCATTTGAGACAATGTTTTTTATATCTGCCCATAAATTGTTAATTGGTCTGGGCTCTGAGCGGGCCATTCCGTCACATTGACTTTATTGTCCCGAAACCACCTTGTCGCAGGCTTGCTTGTGTGCTTCGGGTGATTATCTTGCTGGAAGACCCACACCCATTGGATCTAGCGTAATGGTATGATATATAAAACTACAATAATAACATTTATGTTGTGGTTTTGTAGGTCCTACACCATAGTAAGAAAAACTATATCATACCATTACGCTAGATCCACCGTGTTTTATTGTTTTAGTTGTAAGTTTTGGGTTGAATTCTGCGTTTGGAGGTCTTCTTACGTAGGAACTTGATCCCTTGCTTCTAAATAATATTTTTCCGTTGGAATGAGAAACTAAATTTTGTCGTTGGTGCTATTGTTTTGACCGGAACTGTATGTAAAGAAAAAAAAAAGTGTTCTAAAACTTATATTAGCATTGTTTTAATTTAATTGTTTTTGCTTGTATTTTGCGCTTTTAAAAGCAGTTTTATAAAATTTAAAAAATGAAATTGACTTGATGAAAATTTATTATCATTATTATGACAAAGTATGTGGACAAAAGAAAACACGACACCTCGCCTTCTTATTGATGACTCTTTTTAATCACATGTGACGTTAACGTAAAAAATATAATAGTGTAAGAGCTTGTAAAATAAATTAATTTAAAATCTTTTTTTGACTATGAAATAATTATTATATTGATGAGAAATTGTCAGTTTATAAGCGTCCTCTGTAGTTTACAGATTACCTTTTGTCATTCAATTGATATCTATTTGTTATTTATTTGATGTCTGTGTGACCCTGAATTGTCGTCGTTGACATCACAATATCACTGATTGATGTAAAGGTTAAGATCACAGGGATGCCAAGTGTCACGGCGTCAAAAATGATGACAATTATAATAGTATTAATGTAAAATAACAGAGGTAGAAGGTGCTGCCAGCCGGAAGATGGAACAGACATTGCAGCGAAAATAATAGGGTTACGTTTTTACCCTTTGCCCTAAAAATTATTGTTTATATATACGTTGATACCAAACGTTATAACAATGTCCAAAAAGAAACAGATATCTGGCAAAGAATTGCTCCGACTTAACGTCGTTCGTTCCAATTGTGTTTATTCTAAAAATATGTAATTTTTTCTGTTTAATTAACTACTCAAGGCTTAAGAATTCCAAATATGTTTTTTTTTATTTTTTTTTAAAGATTTAAAATGATACAAATAAATCTTAAATATATACATACTCGTATGTATGTAAGTTGTTTGTTCTTTTGACAAAACAGGCCTTGACTCTTATTAAACTAGTTTATAAAATTAATTAAATTTTTGTCGTGCTTCAGAAAAAAGAGTTTTTTTTTTTTTAAATAAAAAAATAAAGAATTATGATGCAATTCAATCATTTATTTCTGTCAAACAAAGTCAATTTAAATTCAGATGACTTTGCAAATATTGTTGCTGATAGTTCAATCAAAATGGCAGAGATGTAGAAACTGCAGTTGCAACAAATAAAACGGGATATACATGCATACATACATACATACATACATACATACATACATACATACATACATACATACATACATACATAAATATAAAAAAAATTAATCTGGCAAATAATATTTTTCTTTGATTTCATGGTTTATTTAATTTAATAAAGGGTGTTTTTATATTTTTATTTTAAACTTAAAGTGAAAAAAAAAACAGTGAATACGTTTTTAACGTTTACTACTACATTAGTATTTATATTCCTGGCATCACTATTTGAACGATATCTAGCTTGGGTTTATTCATTAGTATCGCTTGATTCTTTATAAAACGATAAGCTCAAGACTTCACCGAACCATACATTAAAAAGCAGATACAAATACAGTAAATTAAATCATAAACAGTCACAACTAGGCTGTGGTTTCTCGGGAAACTGGGAAAAAAATAATTGCATTCCCTACAGTTCCCGAGCTTTCCTTGAAAAAAATCAGTTTATAAAGAAATCAAGTTTATATAAATTTAATTTTATTTGAACTAATTTTAAATGAATTAATATTTATTCTGGCTTAAGTTCTTTATTATAAAGAGATAAAGAAAAATTAGACACTAGCAGAATGTAATGCATTTTCTGGATCGCTACATCAATCGTTTCAATTGTAATAATTTTTCTATATATATAAACCATATGTGACCCGGCCTATGAAAAGGTAACTTATGACAAAAAAAAAAAATTTCCACTTTTTGTTGTTGTTGTTGCATTGTTTATCTTTAACAGCTAATTTTTCGAAATTTTGTTTTTAAGTCATAAGCCACCTTTTCCCTTTTCATACACCTGGTCAAATATAAAGAAATAGGATATGAGAATTTTCTTTATCCCTTCATACTATAATAGAACTTAAGCCAGAATTAATATGAAATCAAGTTTATTTACTAAAATAGTATTTAAACATTGATTGTCTTAATCTATACATATTTTAAAACAGTAACTCATTTCCTTTCTGCCGGTCTTTCTGTCTACGTTCGCATCACGCAAAAACTACTGAATGGATTTAAACAAAATTTTATGAGGAGGTACCTTAGGATAATTTGCGTTTGTAAAAATATCTTATTTCCAAGAAAAAGTGGAGAGAAAACAGTGAAGGTTAAGCGGGTCGCCCGCACTAAGACGAGTTTACTCGGAGGCCAATAAGGCCCATTGTGATACCACGACGATAATCTACCCCCACTATTTCCTATAGAATTCCAATACCGCTGGTTCGTAAGAATCATCTGGAGTTTTTCACAGAGCCTAATAGACTGCTCAATGTCGCATCTCTGATACAGTCCAGGTCCTGAAAGGTTCCTTGGCCCAAAAATTTTAGCCTCCGTTCTTGAAGAGCCGGGCAGTCGCAGAAAAGTGGTTGATCTGATTCTTCCTCCCTCTCATCCATGCAGCCCCCATCACGAGAGATTTTTATACGCTCCGACATACGTCCAATCATACAGTGTCCAGTTATAACGCCTACAAGAAGTGACCAGCTGCGAGCCGTTTCCTTTCGAGGTATAACGTATGACGACCATTTTTGTAGCGTGTTAGATATTTCGGCCAAGGGGATGTTAATGTCTCCTTGGGCGTCTACCACATCCACACTCGAACCGTTCCTCGCACATTGATTGGCCGTTTTGTTTCCACGAATGCCTTCATGCCCTGGGACCCTCACTATCCTTCTACATGTATGCATGTCAACACACACTTCACTACTTTTGAATCAAGAGCCTTAATGGCGGCTAGACTATTCACAAAAATATCAACAGTCGACGCTTCCGTCGCAAGTTCCCCAATTCTCCTTGCCGCTACCAGTATAGCATATATTTCAGCCTGGAACACGGTACAGGTCTCAGGAAGCCTGAGTGAAACTTAAAGTACGTACGTAATTTTACTGATTTAAAGGTACTGCCTACTTTAAGTCATCTTTTATTTTTGTAAGCGGGATATTTTAAACACTGTTGCGCAACAGATGGCGCTGTTTTAAAATAATAACAAAATATGAATAACTTCCTGCCACATAGTCAATTAAATAAAATTTGTATTTGATTTGTATTTTTAATTTGTGAATTTACATTGTTATTAAAATATTTTTAATAATTTTTACAGAGCTTCACAATAATTTTTAGAATTTTATATATAAATATGTACATATGTATATTTTTATTATATATATTTTATATAAAATTTCTTAAAACCCACATATTAGTTTTTACTTGATGCGAACGCAGACAGACAAACAGGAAAAAAGTTACTATTTTATTATATTTATAGCAAAGCACATTCATCAGGTAGCCTCACTACGAAGGGGAAATATTAAGGCGAACATTTTAAACATTTTTTTATATGGAGTTTGATAGTTCGACTTCCATTTAAGGCAAACATTTTTAAGTTTAACTGTTAAAATCCATATAAAAAATTATAGTTTTCGCCTTAATATTACCCCCCCGTAGTAAGGCTACCTGATTAATATGCCTTTTATAGATTGTTCAAAATTAAAGGCATAAAAAAAGCGAATACTACTGTCTATGTTTGTTATCATAAAAATCGTATTAAAAACAATTATTTTTATTTTAATGCCGATACAACACAAACAGTCATAATCTCAGCCACATACTCGCAAAACATTTTACCAATTAAAATAACTTTCGTAGATACAGCCATTTTCAATATTACAAACAAACCATCATCATCCTCATCATCATCATCATCAGCATCCACATCATCTTCATAGTCTTGTAATGAATACTAGAGCATAATTGCTGGCTTCATAGATTCTGTTTATATTTTCATTCATATTTAACGAATTTTCAGAGAAAATAATACAAAGGAATTAAAAAATATTTTTGCAAAATTTCTGATCATTCATGTGTAAAATAAAGTAGCAAAGTTTGGTGTTTCATGTATAAAGTTTGCAAAAAAAAAAAAAAAAATGGGAATAAAACAGACAGAAAGAGGCATCGGCAAAATAAGTGTGCGCTATACAATGCAAATAAAGTCGTTGACAGATCTAGTCTGGCTTCCAAAACATTTTAAAAACATATGAAATCAGGATTTTATATGAATCTTTTTAACCGTCTTCAAAAAAATCTGGACACAGATATTTTTATGGAAACATTACATAAAGAATATAAGTTCAAAGTATATTCTAATCGAAAAATTAATTATTTTCGGTTTGGGGTGTTTAGTAAACTATCCCTTGCCCC
This sequence comes from Phasia obesa, assembly GCA_949628195.1. Taxonomy (NCBI): domain Eukaryota; kingdom Metazoa; phylum Arthropoda; class Insecta; order Diptera; family Tachinidae; genus Phasia; species Phasia obesa. The sequence goes on from OX451218.1 coordinate 91,673,761, forward strand.
TTCTCGATTATGCCCAAAATTAATACAGCTCTTCATCTCCATATACCAAAGGCGCACACTGAATTTTATTTTGATATGCCATACGGTATGACCTTTAGAGCGTTCACAAAATTTGGGGGTAAGCAAACTACGCTTTGCCCCTTCCCGATTATGCCCAAAAACTATACAGCTCTTCAACTCCATATACCAAAGGCGCATACAAAATTAAATTTTGATATGTCAAACGGCATGACCTATACAAACTCCACAAAAATAGTGGCATACACACCCACAGACATAATCGCGAAAATAGCCAAAATGGATTCAGGAGATTTCAAATCCTATAAATTCGTCGAAATTCCGATCTCGATTTTGTTCATGATTACTATACTTTACCTAACACTGCGTATGTTAAAGTAAAATGAATTCGGTTATCAATTCGTCGGTTTGTTGCTTTTTTAATATTTGTGTCTGGAGAACTCATTCTGACCCGATTTGAAATTATATTTTTCTTGTAAAGGACACGTTTACAGATTGGTAACATTTAAAAAAAAAATAATTATTTTAAAAATTAAGGGGTGTTCACGTACAACATAACGAATTGTATATATATGACCTTATTTTTTGAACCGTTATCGAAAGACACTTGATATTTTAACAGTGTGGAGGTTGACATGTTTACAATGGCTAGTATAAAAAGTAAAGGGTGTCACTATAGGAGATATAATTTAATGTATATCATATTATTTTATTAATCTTTATAGACAGGCATTGAAGTTTGCACAGAATATATATTACTAAGTTCGCTATAACAACAGGCATAATCATTTAAAATCCGAAATTAAAGGGTTTTATCATATGTGATTTTATTATATACCTTACCTCTCGAACCATTATACATAGACACTTGAAATTTACACAAAACTGAGTATTACTCTGCTCTCTATAATAACACTGGTCTGCAAAGAACTTGCTCCCTGAACATAAATATGTGGAATATAGTGATCTCAACTCGTTAAACTCAAATCCGCTTTCAGTTTTCGCGTATCACGTACAAATTTTTTTTTTATGGGCATGGCTAATATTTTCCCCTAAACAAGGCGACAATGCTAACTTATTTCTAAATAACTCTATAATAGATTGTTCGATTTTAATAATTGAAACACCAAAAGATGCGGGATAAAATTAGCTTTAAGTCAACAGTACATATTTTATATAAAAATCGATGCACAAATGTTGATTTTATTCACAATTAAGTGCAGGTACCTACTTTGACAAACATTATGTAGCACATTAAGGCTCATTGTTATAACTTGGCAATAACTAAAGTTAGGATTTTGTTGGAGGGATAACTAGTTTTTCGTTATAATAACGAGAATAATGCTTATTACTATAACTTGTCTTCAAAGCACGTGATAGAGAAAGATTGTTTTTAACTTGATTAAAATAACGAAAAAGTGCTTATCGCTGGAAGAAAATCCTAACTTTAGCCATTGCGGGGTTATAATAATGGGCCTAAGATTATTAAATATTTTATTATCAGTATTTTTTTTTTCAATAAGAATATCTCAAAAACTAGACGTGATAAAAGTAATCTGTAAACAGATTTGGATTCAGCACATGAAAGTTCATTAAAACCACATAACAAGGTTCAAGCTCCCGACTATTTTTGCCGACCATTGTTATCACAATAACTACATATCGAATATTTTAATATTTTTATTTAATTTAAATAAGAATATCTCGAAATTTAGACGTGAAAGAAAAGAATTGTAAACAGATTTGGATTCAGTGCACAAGATTCACATAGCACATAACAAAGTTCTTACGTATTTAATGTTCCAATATCAGTATTTTATTAAAACAAGAATATCTGTGAACAGATTTAGATTCAGCACATAAAAGTCTATTAAAATCACATAACAAGGTTCAACCTATCGACATTTTTTTTTATTTTTTGCCGACCAGTGTAATATGTATAAATATTTAGATTTATAAATTAAAGGATGTCCCTATCAGAAAATGACAAGAGTATCAGTTTTAGTACTTATTAAGTATCTGAGGCGAAACATGTATAAATGTGTATAGCTACAGCTCAAACGACATATCATACACACCTACTCATATCAATTTCCACTTAAATAACTACAAGTATAGGCAGAGAATAAGTGTTCGCATACTTGTTCATTATTTTTCGCAATACAACTAAGTATAAGTAAAAGTTGGATAAAGTATTGGCTATACCCATACTTGTAAATACAGAGTAGGAATAAGAACAAGTATGTAAATACTCTAAGTATATTTAGAGTATTTTATAAATATATGTCACTATATGTATTAATTATTTTATAATTTAAAAATACGTTTATTCATTCCTTCATCCTAATACAAAAATTATTTTGGTTCTTGATACTTAACCAATGTTCGGTTATAAACAAAATACTGCCAAACATCATCCACCTTCTTATACACACAATTCCTAAAAGTAGTTGTTTTACTTATAAGTATACTTAGAGTATTATAAGTACTTTTCCATACTTGTAAGTATTAGGTAGTTATAAGTATGGGTATGACAGATACCCACCACATTATCTACCTATGTCATTTAACGGTGCAAAATTTAAATTTGGAAAATAAAGGGTGTACCTGTAGGTTATAAAATTTCAGATATATGACCATATCTTTTGAACCGTTAAAGATAGACTCTTGAAATTCTAACAGAGTGTGAATTGATATATTCGCAATAACTTGAAGTATACAAATTAGAGTTTATGGATGCCCCATAGGTGACTTAATTTGACGTATGTTTATCACCTTTTGAGCCATTATAGAGAGACACTTGAAATTTATATAGTAACCTCCATATTTATTTTATTAAAATATATTTGACATCTATTTTAGAACAATTTTTTTCATACAAAAGTTGTTCTAAAATATATCAGTTTTATTTTTTATAAATATGGGGGTATGTGTATACAACAAGTATAATTAAAGGGTCTCACCATAGGTAATATTATTTAAGGTATATATGTCTTAACGAATCGAGCAAAATATAGTATTAGAATGATCACAATAAAATATAAAAAAAAATTTTAAAATGTCCTCATATCGCACCCTAAATACAAAAGGGTCACAACTGATTTAATGATCTAATATTCATATGTAATTCTAAAAACAAAACAAAACTACAGTTTTGTACATAAATAGTGTCTAAAATTTTTTTTAAACCGGTTTTTGACAATAAATAGAATCAACAGAAGTATGACTATTTTAATCACTATTTTATTGAAATCAGCCAAGCTTTATTTCGTTTTCACTGTATATGTAAATGATATTCGATTATAAAAAGGTTTTTTAATATACGAGTATATTATTCTTTGCTTAAAATTATATATAAAATAAGTAAACTATTATATTCATAACTAGCAGTGCCCAGCACGTCGTGGGCGTCCTTAAAAAAATGTGCCCGATTTTGCTTTGAAAGTATTCCACACCAATTAAAAGACTCTTACTTTTATAGTGCTTCAGTTGTGGTTTATGTATTATTAATTTATATAAAGGTACCCATCCCTGTATTAAATTTCTAAAATTTATAAAAATTCTCAAATTCAAAAAATTATTGTAAATCTTTGTAAGAGGTGTTTAAAATATTTGAATAACAATGTAATTCCACAAAGTAAAAATACAAATTAAATACAAATTCTATACAACTGGCGCCATCTGTTGTGCAGTAGTTTTTAAAATATCCCACTTTCAAAAATAAAAATGTTTCCCAGTTATCCCAGTTTTAAACCGAAAATTTCAGTACCTTTAAACCGGAAATTGCGTTTTGACTGCTTTTTCTTCACTTATTTTTGCGGAAAAAAGTATTCTATATTGGGATCAAGATACTAAGGTACATCCTCACAAAATTTTGTTAAAATCCATCTAGTTGTTTTTACGTGATGCGAACACAAACGAAAAGCAGACAGACAGACGGAAATGAGTTACTATTTAATTATATGTATAGATAAATATGGTTGGTCAAAATATAGGAATACAATTAGTTTAAAAAACAACAAAAGAGTATATTTTAAATTTATTTAATACAAGGACTAAAAAACCAAACAAACTTTATAAAAATTGTTTATATAAAATATAACTGAAATTTTGTTTTAGAACAAATTCTTAATACAAACTTTGTTCTCATATACGTTTCTATTAATTTTTATTTATTATGAATATGGGCATAAGAATTTCTTCATGTAATCAGTTATTCGAATAAAGGATCGAATTATGCTTTATTTGTGGTTGAACAGTTTTATTTATTGCCGTAAACAGAATTTTTTTATCGAACGTTCAAATAGTTTTCATCGAATAAATTTAATCGAATAATTTTAATCGAATAATTTTTATTCGGACTTAAGAATAGATGTCTACTAAAGTGAAAAGATCTTTATCTATTTCATGCGCTCAGACGACAAACCCTGGAAACGATTTAAGTTTATATTTTATTGCTATAAAGCACACTAAAGCACACTTCAAACTATAAAATCAACTGAACAATTCAGAGATATTTATAAAATTTTTTTTTTCGTTATGTTGTTTACAATATATTGTTGTTTTTTTGCACTGTTGTTGCTATTGCAGGCTTTTTTGTTTGATGCCTTTTTATTATTCCTCAACTTCGTTCTTTTAAATCATTATTATGAGTAGTCAGTCAGTAGCAAGAACATAAAAAATGCATCATCCGTAACAACATAATCTTTTACAACAGGGCAACCAAAAATGCTGTGTGATGCTCACTTGGATACTAGAGCACAAATAAGAGATTGCGGTATGATCTATATGATCCTTAGTATAGGGCAATGGTTGAGTTAAATTTATTTTCGTGGCCATCTCACTCTTCCGATCATAAACTGATTTCATGTAAATAATTAAAGATTGCACGAAACGACTAAGACAGCTGCTAGAATCTCGAAGAGTAGCATCTCTGAAAAATTACTTGGAAGACCTCGATGCAACTGCTCAATCAGATTATTCATTATGGCGTGCATGTAGGAACCTTAAAAGACCGGTCGTACGTAAGCCTCCCTTGCGAACTTCTTGTGGAGACTGGGCAAGGAATGATACCGAAAAAGGCAATTTGTTTGTTGGACATTTGAAGAAGGTTTTCACCCCAAATGTATGTACTGATATAGCTGAGTTACCATCAGTAGAGACTAGTGCCGTAGTACCCCTAAGATTTGAATTTCGCGATATTGAAAGGGCAATAGCAGATTTAAACACCAAAAAAGCCCCTGGCGTTGATAAAACAAGTAACAAGATGTTAGTTGAGTTGCCCCGTATAGGTCGCAGAATTATTCTGTTTGTTTTTAATGCCATCTTACGTCTTGAGTACTTTCCCACAGAGTGGAAGGTCTCTTTGATAACAATGATTCCTAAACCAGGAAAAGACCACACAAAAGTAGAATCATACAGACCTATAAGCCTTTTATCAAACGTGTCAAAGTTATTTGAGAGAATATTAATAACTAAGCTGAATCCAATTCTTAGCGCGAAAGGATGCATTCCGAACCATCAATTCGGCTTCAGAAAACAACATAGTACGATCCAACAAACACACAGATTAGTAAATGTAATTAAAACGACCTTTGAAGACAAAAAATACTGTTCTGCGCTCTTTATCGACGTTTCTCAAGCATTTGATAAGGTTTGGCACGAAGGCCTAATATTTAAGCTAAAGCTGAACTTGCCCGAAAACTTGTATAAGCTCTTAAAAGATTATTTAACGAATCGCAAGTTTTTATTAAAAGAAGGTGACTTTTTAAGCTCGCCACAGCTCATTGAAGCCGGAGTTCCCCAAGGTAGTATTTTGGGACCAATTTTATATTTACTGTACACATCGGATATGCCAATTAGCACCCTAGTCCACACATCAACTTTTGCAGATGACACAGCTTTTTTAAGTATTCATGAAAGTGCCCAAGAAGCATCACAACTCTTACAAGACCACATACTCAATTTGGAAAAATGGCTAGAAAAATGGAGAATAAAAGTGAATGAACAAAAATGCACTCACATAACTTTCACACTGCGCAGGGACTCATGCCCTCCTATTCGCATAAATAACCAAATGATACCACAGCTTTCAGACGTTAAATACCTGGGTATACATCTTGACCGTCGCCTTACTTGGAAAAGCCACATTGACTTCAAGTTAACACAAATGAAACTAAAAGCAGTACAACTAAATTGGCTTATTGGCAGAAACTCCACCCTGAGCTTAGATTGTAAACTTCTACTGTACAAGTCGGTCCTCAAACCAATTTGGTGTTATGGGATTCAGTTATGGGGCACTGCCTCAGCTAGCAATGTAGAAAAAAAATTCAAAGGCGCCAAAATAAGATTTTACGTATTATTACATCTGCTCCCTGGTATATAAAAAATTCGAACATCCACAAAGACCTAAACATGCCATCAGTTAAATCAGAAATAGCGGAACATGCAGTCACATATCTAAAGAGGCTTAAATCTCATCCAAACCCTTTGGCGCGTAACATGCTGAATGAACCTGGTTACATTCGACTAAAAGACATACTGCTTTTCTTGGCCGTACATTAGAGGGATGACCCGCAAATGATTTCGAAATCCGTGAAACAAACATTATTTTTGTCTAGCACTGGCTGGACTTAAAAAGAATATTTTATTTTAGACTTAAGATACGAGTAATTATTGTTAGTTCAAAAATTATTAGACAATAAATAAATTATGAAAAAAAAAAAAAAATGAAAATAATTGCAAAAATATATTTTTAAATCTCTTATCGTTATTTCTTGTTGCGAACACCCTGCACTGTATTTCTAATGTAATAGAAATGTTTTATTTTTTTTTTATATATAATAATAGAACAAGTAGTTGTAGCAAATTATCATAATAATATTTAAGGCTGTTAGAAAGTATATTCATCACTTTTTTAATATGAATGATTTAACTGCTGCAACGGGCGCTGTTGCGTTATAATAAGTTTAGTAAAAAAAAAACTCCATAAATTTATTTTTAGCTTCTAATGCTATTATACAACCTAAGTATAGCGATTACACGTTTTACTACTATAACAACTTTATTTTATTCATTTTCTTTTCAAAAATTTTTTTAATTGAATTATTTTTGTTGAGTGAGATTTTCCTAAATGCCTTGTTAATTTTTACAAATCATCGCTAAAATGCTCTTATTTAACTTTCATTTTGCAATATTGTTTTTTTATTTCTATTTTAAATTTTTTTTTTGTTAATTAAAAATCTAATTAAACTTTTTTAATATCTGCGTTTTTTATTTCCTGTCTTTCTAGGTAAGTTTTCTAAAAGAGGATTATGGTAATAATATAAAGTTAAATTGAATTTAATGTGAAAATAGTTGCAACAACACCAGCTACAGGCATGCAGCAGCATGTTGAGAAAAAGGTATGTCTCAAAATGTGGCAGAAACCAAAATGATTTACTTGTTCAATATATTGAAATATGAATTTCAAAGGATAACGATAAAAAGATATATGTGAAAAGTGTAGAAATTATAAACGAATATATAAAAAGAAATAACACAAAGAATATACAATAATTATAGGAGGAAAAAAGGCACAAAATTAAATCCACTAATTGCATTTTTATCTATTTTACTACATAAATTAAATCGAGTGTAAAATCGATACTATTATATCTATTACACACTACTCTACCATTAAAGACTAGTAAAACCCTATACTCAGTTTGGCAAAATTTGTGACCAATTTTTATTTATGGCCTTCGAAAGATTCGGAAAATTTGTCAAAAAAGATGTCATCAGTTTTTGTCTAATGTCTCATTCAAACTAGCGCTTCTTTGTTGGGCAATAATGTAGCTGAGGATTCGCTGAAAAAATTCTATTAATATTTTATGCTAAAAAATTAAAAAATATTTTTAATTTTGAAAATTTTAATTATTATTAGTCGAACTGTTTATGTTTTACATACAATGAAATTTATAATCAAGTTTAAGTTCGTTTTTATTCTCTCTAAGAAAGAATTAGTTAAACCAACCAAATCCAAAAAGTAACTTTCATTGCTAACAAAAGGTTGGCTGAAGGAACAACAAAATATAAGGTGGTTAATATTAAAATTAAAAATATTCAACAAGACGGAAGCTTAAGGTAGTGTAGACTTCGTTCTCAATAACTGACGATTGATAATTGAATACAAGTTTTCTGGTATTCCTTTATCTGGGTTTGGTTGGTTAAATAGATGATGCTAACAACTAAACACTACCCTAAGTAGATTAAATACAAGAGTGCTGATGACGGATGTGGCTGTCTAGAAAATGTGCATTCCGCTCCTGCTGGTGTCTAAAAATTTAATTTTCCCAATTTTTCTTTAATATTATCACCTAATTTGTAATTTAATTAATGCTTTCTTAGAAATAATAAAAACGAACTTAAGCTTGATTATAAATTTCATTGTATGTAAAAAATATTTTTTATATTTTTCAGAATAACATACAGATACTCTTAAATTTTCGCTAACAATATAAAGGGTGGTTAAATTTGAAGGGCCAATGTTGATTATCACACAAATTATTTAGGAAATTATTTGCATTTCTTTTTATTTTGATAATATTGGTATGGTTCAATTATGTATGGAACAAAATGTCGGCCAAATAGCCGCAGCGTTCTCGGCGGCACACCTCCATCCGATGCTCTAAATATGCGATGGCGCTGAGGCATCATTGAGGTTCTATGCCGTTAATGTGCCGAATTATCTCATCCTTAAGCACTTGAATTGTTGCTGGCTTATCGACGTACATCTTTTATTTCAAATAAACCCAAAGAAAAAAGTCCAACGATGTCAAATCACATGATCTTGGCGGCCAATTGACATCGCCACCACGTGAGATAACACGGCCATTGAATTTGTCGCGTAAAAGGGCCAGGGTTTCGTTAGCTGTGTGGCAAGTGGCATCGTCCTGTTGAAACCACATATCGTCCACATCCATATCTTCCAATTCGGGCCATAAAAAGTTCGTTATCATCTCACGATAGCGAACACCATTCACAGTAACTGGCTGACCGGCCTCATTTTGAAAAAAATACGGCCCGATTATGCCGCCAGCCCATAAACCGCACCAAACAGTTACTCTTTGTGGGTGCATTGGTTTTTCGACAATCACTCTTGGATTATCATTTGCCCAAATGCTTATTGATGAATCCACTGAGGTGAAAATATGCCTTATCACTGAAGAATTCAGGTGTTAAAATGAAAAATATAATATATAATTATCACTTGATTGAAAGCCCTCTTACCTATCTCAGTGTAGGTAAGGATATCTTAGTCCGTTCAGAAGTATTTTCCAATTCAAATTCTACAATTTATTTCTCGAAAAATCGCAAATTTTCCAGTTTTAATGGTAAACAATATTTAAAACAAGTAAGAGTGCTATATTTGGCCGAATCTTCTATACCATTCACCACAGTGATTTTATATATACCGACATGTTCAGCATTATCCATATTGTTGACTCTTTACATAAATTAAAATAAGTCGTATGAGAGAAAACTCATTATTCATGCTTTAAAGAAATAGAAGAGAGCGGCAACGCAGCTAAACGAAAACAAATTCCGTTTGCTACAATTGTCGCCGTGTTGTCAGCTACTTAATGATATTGAAGACGACAGCTACATTGTAAACTCGCACATTGTTGTAGAAATACTTATTCTGCTTTTATAAAATTAAATAACTTTTTCAAAAAATTATAAATATTTCCTCCAAGACTTTTTGTTTGTATATGAATTTGTAATTTACAATTATGTGACATTTTCTTTTGTTGAATAAAATATAAATTAGTTTAAGTTGACTACAGCCACAACGGTGGTCATGTAGCCATCTAGCTATTTATTTTTGACAGTTTGTAGTCGGTATCCGATGTTGTCTATGTGTTGAATGCATCTAGGTTTTAAAACAGAGATCTCATCTATTTAAAAATCAAACGCATTAAAAAAAAATATGTTACTCTATATACACACAAACATATGTATATTCTTAATATTAAAAATATTATTATAATGTTACAGTCATGATTTTAATTTTGTAAAGTTTTTTGTAAATATTTAAAAAAAAAATTTTAATTTATTGAAATTTTTTTTATTTTTTAAATTTAGGACCTTCCAGCAATCTATATAGAGTTAGAATGGTCAGACTGAAGCTAAAAAAAATCCTTAACAAAAATTTCCTCATATTGGGGGGCCAATATGAGGAAATTTTTTTTAACTGCTCCTGAGATCTTTATGCACTCCTTGCGATCAATCTGTGGCGGCAAAAAAGCAAAAGCCGACAAAAAATTTAAAAAAATATAAAAATAATATTGGTGGTCGTGGTTTTTGGTCCGCAGCCTCCAAAGGAATGATTCGAGTTTGCTGAATTGCCATCCCAAAATCTTCGAAACTATGCCTGACAGATTGGTGTGCTTAAATTTTTTGTATTTCATTTAGTGCCTTGGCAAATGACATTGCTACCCCAACACGGACAGACGGACATGGCTTAATCAACTTCTCTTTGTATAAAGATCCAGAATATATATACTTTATGGGGTCGGAAATGTATATTGTAGAAATTACACACGGAATGACAAACTTATATATGCCGTTTCCACCTGTGATGAAGGCTATAAAAATAAGTGGTAAAAAAATTATTTTATATTAATTCAGAGGTCATACTGCTCTGATATCCATTACTTGTATAAAAAGTTTATAACTATTAAAACTGCGGGCGATCCCCAGACCTTGCCTATTAATGAATTTTTGTGTCATTTTCTATGTAAAAGTGCAAAAAAATGCTTTGCCTCTGTCAAATTTCATTTAGATATTTTTAGTGGTTCATGAGCTAAACCAGATTTTGTGTTGCAGATTTTACACGCTTAATAGTAACAGGATTTTTTAAATTAGTAACAGTTTTAAATTTAGACAAGCATTTCTATAACGGTTCGTCAAAGTCTACTGTCAAAAGCGAAAGTTTTAGCGGTAATAAATAATGTATAAAAGAAACATAAATATCGAAATTAAGTCAATATTTTGGCAGAAGATGTTTAAAGCAAAAGCCGAAATTCAAGCCAGCAGATTTAAACAACTGTTGTTGTTGTTAAACAATGTATGGCCAACTAAAGTGATTTGTGATATATTCAAACGGAGTAAAAAGATAAATTCATTTGATATAAGAAAAATTGATACTTTTCTCCAAAACTAGAAAAAGCTAAATAACAACTGTCTGTCATTTACTGTTCATACGAGTGAATAGTAATTTGTTTGTATTTGAAGAGAATTATTTATTTCTGCTTTGGAAAACTTAAATGAAAATAAAACACCTGATCATTAACGACCTGTTTCTTTACAAGATTTATGGTCATTCTCTTTTGATATCATGTGCAGCATTTGCCACTTTAAATAAATTGTAAATCTACCTTGAAATCCGTGTTACTTATTTAAATGTTAAAGCTACAAAGATTATTTTGTAGCTTTAGTGAAGTTTTTTTTTTCATTTATTACAATCTCTTTTTTGGCGTTTTTAAGCTCACACATTTATAGGGTTTAATCCCAATTTTATGACCACTTCAGAACACTGAAAATCAAAGCTTTATGATACAATAGTGTATTGTTTTAAAATCTCTTTGTTTTTTTATCGTATTGTATTGTTGCCGTACCAGCAGCTTTTTGTTAAATGTTTTATATTGTTTGTATTTTAGTTTAGTTTTTGTTTTATCCGCATGCAGTTTTTATGTTTTAAACTCTTGACTTTAGTCCTCCAATAAAAAAACAAAAATATTTTACATTTGTGTTGTTAAATACCCTACAGTAGCTTTTATAAAAAGTAGTTACAAAACCCTTAGGTATAATTCGGATTTATATATAGAGCCTGTTAAAAAAGCTAAGCCGAAACTAAGCAAAACTTTAGCAAAAAATTTATTATTCAAGCCGCACTTGCCTTTATAATAATACTAGCTGTACCCACACACGTTGTGTGCGTCCTGACAATATTTTGTTCGATTTTGCTTTAATAGTAATCCACACGAAATTTTAAGACTCTTACTTTTACTTACTATCAATGGGGCTGATAAGCTCTCAACACAATTAATTAATACACAGCTGGAAACATCATCATTATTTGTGACCCGGTCTATGAAAAGGTGGCTTATGACTCAAAAACAAAATTTCGAAAAATTAGCTGTTAAAGATAAACAATGCATTTCGTCAGTTTCTTAGTAGTTTTTCTTTTGCATTAGGATCAGTCATGCTCAAAAGGCAACCAAAAATGCAAAAGAGCATAAATGAGATAAGTTCGTGTGTGGAATATAGAGCGATGTTTTTTCAATGCAAAGCACAAACCAGTTTCTGACCCAGCGTTGTCAGGTTTTTGGGGATTTTATCCCCAAATCGACTTTGACTTACCATAACTTCTAAGCAAGTTAGGACTTTATAGTTTTCATCACGTGAAAGAGCGTCTCAAAAACTATTGAAACCAAAAAAAAAGTGGAAACATTTTTTTTCACTCATAAGCCACCTTTTCATAGGCCGGGTCACATTTACGGAAGATTTTAAACTTTTAAAACCACGTAAAACATCATCAGTACAAATAAGCGGAAAAGAAATTAATTGATGGGTTAACAGTGGATATGGATACTCATGGGTGTTGCAGGGCTCACCATCAGAATATGTTGAGTAAAAAAATTAACAAATAAGTTACTAATAGCAATATTATCTCGTGATACGGGTAACTCGGTGGAATTTTCACCAAAGACTCTGGAATTATTCACTACAAGTTGGCAGGAAGACCAAGAAGGAGCTTGGATATAATATGGGTGCCTACAAATGGTTAACTGCGTTAGTACAGGTCACGGACTCGCAAGTATAATGAGGCCACGTTAAAAATCGCGGTAAGACGATACTTGCAGACTGTGGACTTGGAAAAAAGGCTAACTTAAAAAAGTCTTTGGACCACGGGCGCAGACGCAAGCCTTAAGCAAATCTTAGCAATTACCATAGACTCTGTGATCGTCGTCAATCCTTAATCACTACAGTCAAGAGTAAAAAAGCTAGTGACAGCACGAGACTCAATGAAAGTAAGGTATTCGTAAATTTTCAGTTGGATACCAGAAATCATTGAGGTACAAAGAGAGTCGAAAAATGACCCTTGAAGTTAGTGGTCTGCTTCAGTATCTCCCCTACAATAATAATAATAATAATAATAATAATAATAATAATAATAATAATAATAATAATAATAATAATAATAATAATAATAATAATAATAATAATAATCATAATCATAATCATAATCATAATAATAATAATATTAATAATATTCATCTCATGATTCAGAAAATTCGAGATTCTTCCTCAACACTTAAGATAATTCTGTAATATTATACATTTTCTTAATCCGTCTGGAATGTTCCGATTACACTTCGAAACTTCCCTAATAATTTTGCGAAATTCTCGAACACTCTTAAATGTTTTTGAATGTTCTGGGCAATTATAGGCCATTGTGTTATTGTATGATGACGCTACTTATTTATAGGGGTAACCTCACCTATGGATAGCCTTCATAGCCTTCTGCTCAAATATGTTTAAAGGTTATTTTTTTAATTCTACAATTCTTCAACATAATCTCATATCAACTGCCTGAGCAAAACTTCGATACCCAACTAGTAACATCAACTTCCAGTTAAAAAAGAAGCCGAAGAGAATTTAGATTTGTAAGAAATAACTGTCAGAAACATGTTCATACCGTTGGCAAAATTTAATTATTACGGATATATTCTAAAATGTACTTAAGTTTCAATTAAGAGCAAACATGCTGGCTTATACAACCGCGTTCAAATCCCAGCCGCGACAACAGCAATTTTTTCTGATATATATATTAGATTAAATCTTACTGGTATATGTATATTACAGCGCCCTTTCTCGACGGTATTACTCCATGGTACTAAATCGTTGGCGAAGTGAAATATTATTAATGTAAAATAGCTATACTGCTTCAAAATTAATCTGCCTACATGACACCAGAGGCGCTACAACACTGCTACAAAAATAATTATGACATTCAATTGCAGAGTTACCCAAAGTGATGCTTTTCTCTATTCCCTTATTTCACCTCCTGTCTATCTCTAATTTATCCCCTTTCCCATAGAATTAATTGGTAGGCAATAATTCCCTGACTGTTATTCATTTTTATTATAAAATAAAATAAATATCGTGTACTACTAAGGGGGCTTCGGGAATGAAAAGCTGTGTTCTGTTCTTGGCGAACTCCGATTTCAATTGGCTGAATTAAGCTTAAAAATCCCTTCTTTTAGTATAAACTTTCGACTGTTAAATAAATTTCTTACTGCTTATAAATGTTTTTCATAAGTCTAGCTTTAACTTAAATATCTAGTTTTCATTCAATGCAGTACCGAAAGCTTGAAACGGTCGATGAGGCCTGTGTTTGTACATTTTTTTCTGAATGCGAATCGATAATTCGGAATAGATCTTTCTTGCTTAAAATTGGATTGAGCTATAAATAGCTTCTCAGATAGTTTTGACATGTGTAATAAAAAACTTATAGGTCTATACAAATCTACTAATGTATAATCGTTTCGTAGCTTAGGAAATATTGTTACAAAGGAAAGCTTCTTCTTTAGACAGATGTACTTCTCCATTTAAATCAATAAACGGAAAAATTGTTTCAGCATAAAGCCCAGAATTCTGTTCAGTTTTTCATGCAGAATGCTGTCAAACTACATACATCAAAAATTTGCTTCAAAAAGTCATAAAATGATTCAGAAGTTTTTACTGTGGAGAAGGATTGTAATGTTTCTGGCAACATTTTATCAAAACTGAGAAATAAAGCAAATACGCATTAATTTATGTGAAATTTTTTTTGTAAATTTTTTTGTGGAAAATTCTGTAAAACAATGTGGTTTATTTAAAAGCAATAAAATCGTAAAATTCTTCCAAATCGCGATATCGACACCACATTTTAAATGTCAAATTATCCTTGTGAAATAATAAATGTTGCTCTACATTTTTCACAAATTCAACAGAGTACTAGGCCTAAACTTAAATTTTGAAAGCATTAGTTAATTCAAGTTCAGTATTCTTTTATGTGGCACTTTAAAATCACTTTATAACACAATTTGTAGCAGTTTGTCAAAATCATGTTTTCAAGGCAAATTATATTCGCTTCAACTGTAAGACTGTACAGCAATATTAAAATATTTTTGCTGGACGCCAACTTAGTTCTCATGCAATCTATATACAAGTTTTTTTCTCAGCTTTTCGTTCTTATTTCTTGCATTTTTATTGCTGCTGATACGAGTATGATGTGAATACAATCTACTTGTAGTACAATAAAGTTGCTTGTATTGTTACAATTATGCTTAAGGGTTATGTTGCAAGTATGTTTTTGTTGCTATGACTATTTTTTCTATGATATTATTATGTTGCTGTTGCTCATTTAAAGCCCTATTCCATGCTTTTTTTGTCGCCTCTTTTTTTACTCTTTTATGTTCTACATCTTAAAATTATTTTAAATGTCATATTTAAGTTTTTACATTTTGCAATCTGAAAAAAAAATAATGTGTCTGTTGAGGAGTGTGCATTATCAGCTTCCACAATAAAGACAACGCCTTTCGCTAGTTTAATGCTAAGTGCAGCCTTTTGTCTTGCATATATTTAGTTCATGATTTATTTTCGTATAATTTTAAAACAGTGTAACAATCGTTTTTTTTAATTGGGCTTCATTTGCTTAGTTTAAATTGGAATTGTAGATAATAAAAGTAAGAAAAAAAAAATGGTTTAAATTTATAATTATTCAAAATTATTTAACATTAATCATACGCTTAAGAAGTTCTAGAGAATGTAAAATACATCATACGCTAAAGTGCATGAAAGGATTTAATTATTAATCATACGCTAGCGAGTGCAGAACATTTTATAGTTTAAGTTTTACTCATTATACCCTACACCACAGGTGGAAAGGGTATATCTAAGTTTGTCATTCCGTGTGTAGTTTCTACAATATTCATTACGGACTCCATAAAGTATATATATTCTGGATCCTTATACATAGAGAAGTTGATTAAGCGATGTCCGTCTTTCTGTGTTAGTGTTGTAATGTCATTTGCCAAGGCACCAGAAGAGATACAAAAAATTTAAGCACACCAATCTGTCAGGCATAGTTTCAAAATTTTGGTATTGCAATTCAGCAACATCGGATCATTCCTTTGGAGGCTGCGGGCCAAAAACGACGCCCACCTATATTTTTTCACTTTTTTTTAATTTTTTTCGGCTTTAATGATTCTATTAAATATAAATAAATATTAGTCTGCGACTGGTAGATCGCAAGGAGTGCATACAGATCTCGGGGGATCAAAAACTCCCTGCGAGGGGCGATTTTTGTTTGTTTTTAGATTGGTAGGATTTTTCTGCTTAGATTTGTATTAGAGACCTTTATAGAATGCAATAGCCAATTGTAATAGCCGATTGCATTGGAGGTAGCCAATGGACCCACAGGGTACCCACTGGTAAATAGCAGCAGTTAAAAGGAACATGGGGGGCCAATATGAGGAAATTTTTTTTGTAAGGATTTATTTTTGTTTTAGTTTGACTATCCTAACTCAATATAGATTGCAGAAAAGTCATAAATTTAACAGAAAAATTCCAATATTCTCTTTAAATAAAAAAAAATTAAAATATTTACAAAAAAATTCACAAAATATTTTCAAAGATATTTTACAGAAAAATATTTAAAAAAAATTTTCAAAAATTTTCGAATAAAATTTTACAAAAAATTTTTAAAAAAATATTTTTACAAACAATTTTCGAAAAATTAAAACAAAAATTTCATTTTTTGTTTGAAAATGAAAATCATGACTGTACCATAACATATATTTAATATTAAGAATATACATATGTATGTATGTGTGTATATAGAGTAACATATTTTTTTAAATGTGTTGATTTTTAAATAGATGAGATCTCTGTTTTAAAACCTAGATGCATTAAACACAATAGACAACATCAGGATACCGACTACAAATTATCAAAAATAAAATACACACGTTTATAGGTAAACGATTTTTTTGAAGCCAGCAAAGCTACATGACTACACGTTTCCTCCAAAAAGTTTTGGAGAAAATATTTATAAATTATTTGGAAAAATTATTTAATTTTATAAAAGCATGTCAGGCTTTACGGTGTAGCTGTCGTCTTCAAAATCATTAAGTAGCTGACAACACGGTGACAATTGTAGCCAACGGAATTTGTTTTCATTTGTCTTCTATTTCCTTAAAGCATGAATAATAAATTTTTCTTATACGACTTAATCTAAGTAAAGAGTCAGCAATATGGATAATGCTGTACATGTCTGTATAAATAAAATCACCGTGGTGAAGGGTATAGAAGATTCGGCACGGCCGAATATAGCACTTTTACTTGTTTTTACTAACATTAGTATAATTAGGTTGTTTGATTTTTAATAAGTTGTTTACATTATAAATCATTTTTGAATTATATATATTTAGATAAACAATTTTAGCTGTCTCAAATCGTTTAAATTAATATTTTAAAATTATATTTTAATAAATTCTATTAAATCTCCCCTTAACAGTTTTTTTATTTAAATTATTGCCATGACTCGTGTGCCAATTAATCAAAGAAAACTCGCAACAGAAGAAATATACGAGTACCAACTTTTCAAAATTGTGTCTCTAATTAAAACTATTAAAAAAATATGCATATAAAACGTGTAAATTGTGCAACGTGCCAAAATTCAAAAAATTTTCACATCTCTTATACAATTATCTTTCAGTCAAATGACAAAAGACCTAAAAACTACACAGCAACAAACAAGACACAAACTCCATAATAAAAGATTTTCATGAGAGTTTAACTGCTAGTTTTCCCAAAGAGTTTCTAACATTTTGGTTTAAAAACAATCAAAAAAAATTGTTTAGTATTTAACAAAGTTTTTAAAACGATTAAGACAGCAAACATGTAGACTTAAAGATACGAGAGGCATTTGTTTAAACTAAATTGGGAACGCGTGAAAAGAATTATGGCCGTTTTTTACTTAAAACAAATAACGAAAATATTTGTTTTGTTTGTCAGTTTTCAGATGTTTTTTTTTTTTTTAGTGAATGAATGAATGATTGGGAAAAAGTGACAAGGGTCGTTTTGTTTTGCTATTAATCATCAGGTTTTTTTGTGCTGCCGCAATGCTATAGCAGTTGAAGCTAAAATAATAATTTTAGGTTTTTTGTTTTTTTTTTATCTGACTGTTGACACCACCACAAACATTTGTCAGAAATTGGAACATTGCAAATAAAAAAAAACACGATATATTTTTAAATTAAATTTTATAAATCAAACAGGAACATGGAATATACATACATATCTACATATTTAGTTAAAAATATTAGTATGCCTAATCTAAAATGCAAGGCAAAAGCAGCAGCATAAATATGTTATAATTTCTCGTCATCCTCATCTCGTATACCATTTCTCTATGAAAGTGGTTCAAATAGAAAATTGAATGACTCAAAGCAAACAAATAATATATAATTTTAAGCATTTGTGCTAGTTAAGAAAATAATAACAATTTTGTAACATATTTTTGGGAATTAATATATGGGTAATTCCATGTCAAATCAACCAAAAAAAAATTGTTTTCAAATTTACCAGTACCCGATTTTAAAACTTTTTACTTATACTCCTTGACTCCCTGAATACAAGTATAATTTAAAAAAAATTCTATCTATTACAGATTTTTAGCTATACCGTTATTAAAATAGAAAAATAACGTGTTTTTTTGCATATGCGCTTGAGCATTAAACATATTCTAATTCCAGATCTATAAATCCTAGGAACTTGAGCATAAGCTAATTTTAAAGAGGATTTCTTATGCTTTAATTTGATTTCAAACTGAAATTTTCTGATAAGCTGGGTAATAAAGGTAAGAAATGTTCGTTAGAACTGAAAAATATATAGTTTTTTTTTAACAAAAACCATGGTCCCGCTCAAAATTTATATGGTGTACTCATTACCATATGTAGTAGCCACACTAAAAAAACATGTAAATAAAAAAAAAAAGTAAAAACACTATCTCAATTTTTATAACACTTTTTTTAATTATAAGAAAAAAAAATTATTAAAAATTGGTTTTTTTTCATGATTGTTATCAAAATAAAACTTATGAAAAATCCTCTTTAAAACGAGTTATAGCTCAACTTCCTATAACTCACTATAACTTATAGAACTGGAATTAGAATATTTATAATGCTCGAGCGCATATGCAAAAAAGCGATATTTTTCTATTTTTGTAAGATTAGAGCTAAAAAACTGTAAGAGATAACCATTTTTTAAATTTAATAAAATTCTAGCACTGGCTATTCTTCAGTATATACATATGTACACATATTAAAATTTGATTTTTAGAGTTCCGTACACAAAGTGTAAAAACATAACCCTATTGCTTTCGCTACAATGTCTGTCCATCTGTCAGCGCCTGGAACCGTAATAGGTAGACTCTTGAAATTTTCACAGTTAATGTACAGCTGTTGCCGCTATAGCAACAAATACTAAAACTTATAGGGTATTCCGATAGAGAGGTGTTATTCACGAATATGTGCCTATTTCGTGAACTGTAGGTGGGATACACTTGAAATTTACAAATAGTAATTAAAACTTAGTTCACTATATAAACAGCTATAAAAAAATAAACCTAAAAATTAAAGGGTGTTCCGATAGTGGTGTAATTTGCATGTATAAGGCCTAAGTTTTGAACCATAATAGCTAGACTCTTGAAATTTTCACAGAAGATGTATAACTGTAGCCACTATAGCAACAAATACTAAAACTTACAGGGTGTTCCTAAAGTGACGTGATATTTGCCTTTATGTCTTTATTTTTTGAGCTATAGCAGGCAACCACTTAAGATTTGCAGACAGTATTTTAATCTATGTTCGCGTTATAGGCAAGTATTTAACCTAAAAAATAAAGGGTGTTCCGATAGTGACGTGATTTGCATGTATGTATATGGCCTAAGTTTTGAACGATAACAGATAGACTCTTGAAATTTTTACAGGAGGTGTATTATGTACTATGGCCACTATAACAAATAGAAAAATTAAAGGGTGTGCCGACAGTGACCAGATTTGCATAAACATTGACTAATTTTTTAACCATAATGGATAGACTCTTGAAATTTTCACAATTGCTGTATTACTATGACCCCTATAAAAACAATAAAAATTTAAAGGGTTTTCCGACAGTGACGTCTATTGCATGTAAAACGACATATTTATTGAACCGTACTAAGTAGACTCTTCCAATTTGTATAGAAGATGTGTTGCCATGGCCGTTATGACAATTACTAAAAATTAAAGGGTGTTTTGACAGTGACATATTTTTCACGTATAGTAACTTATTTTTGAATAGTAATAGGTAGACTCTTGATATGTTCATAGAAAGCATAGAAAGAGAATTGCCATGGCCACCATAGCAAATAACAAAATTAAAGGGTGTTCCGACAGAGACATGATTAGTACGTAAGTAGCCTTATTTTTGAACCATAATAGGTAGACTCTTTAAATGTTTACAGTAGATGTTGTACGTCGACCGCTGTAACAATTACTAATACCTAAATCCATCTGTGAGATGTTTTTCAAGTATATTACCTTATTTTTTGAACCGCATTAGGTAGGCGCATGTATACACGAGGAGTTGCAATTACATTTCAAATACAATTATATAAGTAATTGACAATTACAAACTGTTGTTATTGTAATATAAATATTTCAATTATTATTGCCTAAGTACAATTACATTTACTTGTAATAAGTAATTGGAGATTTTCAATTACACATTATATGTAATTGCAATTGGAATTGTTCAATTACCATTTGCAAGTAATTGTAATTAGGCAATAACCATTACATACAATTGAACAAACTTCAATTACATTTTAAAACCACTAGGTGAAACGGAAAAATATGAAATGAATTTCTGTAGCATTTAAGACAATTAATGTTAAAGTAATGTACTTAAGTATTTTATTAGTCAACAATTTTTTAATTACCTAATGAATGTTTAAACTATACCATCACATTCAACTGTAATTGAACTTTTTCAATGCAAATGTAATAGCATTTGATGTTTTTAATTTCAACTTACAAGTAATTGTAATTGGAATTTTCAATTACAATTTGGAATTTTCAATTACAATTACAAATTACATGTAATGTGTAATTGAAAAAATCCCCAATTATAATTACAAATAGTTGAATGTAATTGTAATTGAAAAATTCCAATTACATATAATTTCGTAATCGCATAAGTAATTAATTAAAGACTGTAATTGACAAACCTGCACTGATTTTTATCTTGATAATATTTAAATGACCTGTCACTAACGCAGTAATCAAGTTTGAGGTACCCTATTATATCCAAGCACCTTACTGGCCTTTCTGTTGAGGGACTCTTTGGGCACCAGTTAAACCTGCCTACTAGGGAGGCTAGTCAGGTGTAATGAAACTAATTTTTATGCATTTAAGACATTTGAGTGCCTAAATAGTCCGATCGGTAGCGCGTTAGTCTATCAGTAGGGGGTTGCAGATTCCATTCCCACCAAAGACTCAGAGTGTTTTCTGTAGACAAGCAAACAAATTCGCAGAGAAAAAAAAATATTTTTTAATTAAAGTAAATAAAGTTTATTTACTACAACAAAATATTGGATTTAATAAATAGAAATTATCTGATGTAAAAAAGGAAGGAAGAAAGCTAAATAGTACAATATGGTTATTTTTCTGAGTCACACCGTACAGGTCGTGGGAGAAAGCTTCTACAAGTTTATTGGATATTGCCATAGGAATGTTCTAAGATTTTACATTCTATATGACTCCCTATCAAACTCATGTTAGTTAATTATTGAATTTTCGTTTCAAGTTTATTTTTCATAACCCAAGATTAAATGGACGGACAGGTAGTGGTGGTGGTAGTGGTGGTGGTGGGTCTAGGAAACGAAGACCAGCGGCATTAAATCACAACAATGAGACAGAAAATTGGCATTGCCGAATCGGAAAATCACGCGAATTGAAGGTTTCTTAGATCGGTTATTCACCTTTGCTTTTATGTGGGAGCAAAAGAGAAGTAACATGAGTATACACTCTTCTCTCTTCCACAAAAATTATGAGTTGCTAAGAAAGAATTATCTATTTTATTAAAACAAGTAATAGTGCTATGTTCGGCAGTACCGAATCTTATATATCCTTCATAACGGTGATAACCATTTTACCGGCCACCTCTATATTTATTGCTTTAAATAAAGACATTTAATACAAATAAAAGCAAAAAAACCCTAAAACCAAACACAAAATCGCCCCTCCCAAGGGGGTTATTGCCACCCGAAATCTGTTTGCGATCTATTGGTTGCTGTCTAATATTTAGTACCAAAAAAGGAAACGAAAATCACTTCAACCGAAAAAATTAACCTGAAAAAAATATCAAAAAATAGATGTAGTCGTGGTTTTTTGCCAACAGTCTCAAATGGAATGGTCTAATGTTGCTGAAATGCAATAGCATTCAAAACTATGCCTGACAGTTTGGTGGGCTTAAATTTTCTGTATCTCTTCTAGGGTCTTGGGAAAGTTTATTTCAACCCGAACACAGACGCGGAAATCGCTAAATCAAAATCTCTACGCATAAAGATCTGAAGAAGGGGTTCCAGTATTTTACATTATACATCTTCTGGGAACTGAAAAAAAAATAATTTCACCTTAACAATGACTGGCTTTATTTCTATTTAGCTTTATTTTAAATTTGTTTTTATTGTGTCTAATGAGATTCAATTTAATTTATTTCTCTTTCATTTAACATCCAATGCTGGCTTCAAGACTTTAAGACTTTTGACATTTATATTTATAATCTAAGTAAGTTAAATTCTAGTTTAAAATACAGGCTTAATTTGACAAGGTGTGGCAAATTGAATGAATTTGTTTTCAATAAAACAAACTTTGCAGTTATAAATTTCTGTACATTTACGAGTATGTCAACGGAGACTTAATTTTTTTTTTTTAATAAATGTCAAGTTTTCATAGCACTTTTGTCTTGTAAAATTAAAAGATTATAGTGGACTTTTAAACTAGTTTAGAAAATGTGGAACCAATCAATATATTAAATTTTTTAAATAAAATTCTTCTGAAGTGGGTTGAAAATGATCAATTTATGTGAAAATAAATATTTTTATCTTAAGAAAAATTGGATTACTACTGCAAAACTTTAATAAAACAGATACATTTTTGGTATCGGTTACTTGAATTTTTCTAAGTTTTTCATTCTATTCGTAATATTGATAATTTTCGTAAACGTCTCTTAAATCTGTCTGTTAGGTTTTCTGATCAGAAATTTTGTTGTTTAAAACCACTGCTGGTAGTCAGCAAAATATTTAAACAAATGGCTGAAATAGAAGCAATAAAACGAATATTGCCTTAGGACCATCGTAATGTTTCGATGACCATCTACTGCCCTATTGAGCGCCGTGTTGTCACCACATAGAGCTTTTCGCAAAAATTATCAGGCTAGACAGTAGCACATATACTCCAGTGGGAGATAGAGGAATAAATATACATGTATATATATATATAGAGCATTCCCAAATACTTGACCCTGCGTTCTAACAAAATACGATATTGGCATAGAACTGACCCTGCCTTTCCTTTATCAATATACCTTTTCAGCTCTTAATGTGGGCGATTCTTATATATGCCGACCATTATTTATAAAATGCACTTTAATTTTATACAGTAGAATCAATATCGAAATTTTTCCAAGACCGACTAACAATAACTAACAATATTGTAACACCTTTTTTGAAGAGCCCACTGATTTTCCGAATCTTTTGAGACCCATAAATAAAAATTGGTCGCTAATTTCGCCAAGCTGAGTATAGGGTTTTACTACCTTTTGATAGCGGCGGTTAAATTTTTAAGGGCCGATGTTGATTTTGAATAAAACACAAATTATTTGGGAAATCATGGTTATTTTTTTTTTATAATATTGGTATGGTTCAATTATGAATGGAACAAAATATTGGCGGCACACCTCCATCCGATGCTCCAAATTTTCGATGACGCTGAGGCATAATTAAGGTTCTACGCCGTTAATGTGCCGAATTATCTTATCCTTTAGCTCCAACCCCCGGGGGTTCCAATTGTCACTGCAGGAATATGGCAAATGCTTTGACGCGGTCCACTCGGGGAAAATAGGGGCACCAGACGCTAGGGTTCCTAGAGCCTAAATCTGGAAGAAAAGGTCTGTGAGTAAAATCACGGGTTCTCTTCGAGGCCCGACCAGTGCCCAAAGGATTGGTACCACGGGATTCGGTGGCCCCACAGAGAGCCTATCCTCTCTGTGACCGGTTATTGGTGAGGTCCCCTTCGGGGGTACACGTGGTCGTTGTGGTTTAAGATCGATTTATGTAGGTATGGTGCACGGACGATCAAGTGTGCTGTTGCACTCTCAACAGACGGAGTTTGGATAGTCCCCAAACCCCTAAGCAAGAGGTTATAATGTGGATGTAGGCTTGCCTTGGAAAGGCTTGCCATATTATATAAATTGCTACTCATTGTGACTGTATCACACACAAAAAGCGATTGGTGGCAATCGTAAAGTGTTGTTATACTACAGAATGGAGGCGCTAGTCTACGCCTAAGTTTCACTCGGTGGTAAGACCACCGTGAGGTTAGGCCGAGTAGGCAGGTACTCACGTTAATCTTGTTCCACACAAAATACTTTAGCTCCAGAATTGTTGGTGGCTTATCGGCGCACACTTTTTCTTTCACATAACCTCAAAGAAAGAAGTCCAACGGTGTCAAATCACATGATCTTGGCGGCGAATTGACTTCGCCACCATGTGAGATAACACGGCCATTGAATTTGTCACGCCAAATAGACTTTGTTTCGTTAGCTGTGTGGCAAGTGGCACCTTCCTTTTAAACCACATATCGTCCGCCTCCATATCTTCCAATTCGGGCCATAAAAAGTTCGTTATCATCTCACGATAGCGAACACCATTCACAGTAACTGCCTGGCCGGCCTCATTTTGGAAAAAAATACAACCCGATGATGCCGCCAGCCCATAAACCGCACCAAACAGTCCCTCTTTGTGGGTGCATTGGTTTTTCGCCAATCATTCTTGGATGATCATTCGCCCAAATACGGCAATTCTGCTTATTAACGAATCTTCGGAGGTAAAAATGTACTTCATCACTGAAGATGATTTCTTCGAAAGTTGATATCCACTGTTGGCATTTCTTGCCACCAATCTGACCATTGCTCGATTGTGTATCTTCAAATTGAGTTAGTCTGAAATGGAGAAATGTTAAATTAAATGCAGAAAAAAACCTGACGTTTAGGTGTGGTTCACATTCAACATCGGCCCTTAAAATTTAACCACCTGATAGAATCGTTACTTTCTTATATTTTTTCCACTGTTGCAGTATGTTGGTAAACAATCTGCGTACTGTTTTCTTACCGTCGGGGTTTAAAAATATTTTCTAAATAATTCGTTAACACATGAACCACTAAAAATCAAATAAAATTTCAGAGAAAAAGCAGAGTTGTTTTTGATTAGAGCCCTGAACGGTCGGCCCCTTGGGTTATCTTTACTAGTACGAGAGCAAATTGACTGGTAAATTCTTTTTTTTTAATTGTTTTTTGAGCTGAAATTTGTGTTTTTGATGTGGTAGACTTATTTATGATCGCATTGTTATTTTAACATATCGGCTGTATTGTTTATTAAATTTAAAAGAGCATAGTATCAAGTTTGTTCTGATAGCTTGTTTTGTTAACAAGCTGCATGACTTTGAATAGGAAAATTGTTAAAACTGCCGTTTTTCACACACACACACAGAAAGGTTGTATAGCTTTTTTTCTAATATAACTTAAACTTATTTCAATAGCAGTAAATTTTATTTAACTATTTAAAACACAACCTATAGCCAATATGAATAAAAGGGCCGCCATAAATTGTAACCGTTGGTCCTTCAGCCTCAATCCAAACGTAGCCAATTTTGAATTAAAGTTTATGAATTATTGTTAAATTCCTCCAAGTGCAAATCGTCGATTAGAAAATAATATAAAGCCTCATACCTGAACTATATACTCAACAAGAATTTGCCAGACGCGAGGATAACAAGGGGAGCGTAGCCACTTTTATAAAGATACCTTGAGTGGTTCATAAGCTACCGAACTATTTTCAAAATATAAGATTTTTCTGACGCTGTATGCCTTTTTGTGTTTGATGATCAGGTCTGTTATCAGTCTCACCCTGTATTCGTTTATACAAATGCCCTCATGCTCACCAGTCTCGGAACTGCCCACAACATATTAACAACCGTCGTCCTCGTCATAAGTTGTCCAATTCTCTTTGCAGCTACTCATATAGCATATGGCTCCATCTGCAATTGCCTTTAGGATTCTCAATTCCTTGAAGCTAATGCCTTCAGGGTATAAAGCGATCATCAACACTTGTATTATTTATTTTTTCTTGTCACACTGTGTTTAGTTTGATTTGAAATTACAGACTGACACCTGAAAAACACAAATTGGTTCATGTTCTTCGTCCGAGAAGAATCGTCCGTAGAGAATCTTGCCCTCCTATTCGGATAAATAACCAAACGATACCCGAGCTTTCTGACGTCAAATATCTCGGCATACATCTTGACCGGCGCCTTACATGGAAACGGCACATAGAAACAAAGTTAACACAAATGAAGTCCAACTAAACTGGCTTATTGGTAGAAATTCCTTTCTAGCTTTAGATTGCAAACTTTTATTATACAAGTCAATTCTAAAACCAATATGGTGTTATGGCATTCAATTATGGGGCACTGCCTCAGCTACCAACGTAGACAAAATTCAAAGGCGCCAAAACAAGATTCTTCGCATAATTATATCTGCTCCCTGGTATATAAAAAACTCGAACATCCATAAAGATCTAAACGTGCCAACAGTTAAAGCGGAAATAGCGAAACTTGCCATAAGGTATTTAAAGAAGCTTGAAACTCATCCTAATCCACTGGACCGTAACATACTAAATGAACCTGGTTACATTCGACTAAGAAGGAGGGAGACTGCTTCTCTAATCCGTACATCAGAGGGATAACCCACAAATTACAGTAACCGTGAAACATACATTTTTTTTTTGTCCAGCACTGGTTGGACTTAAGTATATTTTTAGACTTAAGATATGAGTTATTATTGATAGTTCAATTATATTGAAGATACAATAAATAAAAAATTGCGAAAAAAATGTTCTTCGCCCGTTTTACGAACGGTAGAAGCGTTAATCAGAACAATTAATTCGGTTAAGCCCGAAAATTTTTCGGAACACTTTTACTTTTATGCAGACATTACATTTCAATTACAATTAAAATTACAGGTAATTTGAAATTAACTATTCTAAATTACACATTACAAGTAATTGAAAACCTTCAATTACAAATTACTAGTAAGTTTTAATTGTATTGCTGCAATTACAAATTACATGCAATGTGTCCTCAAAAAAAAAATTCCAAATTATAAATAGTTCAATGTAATTCTAATGGAATGATTACAATTACAAATAATTGCGTAAATGCAAGTGTAAATAATTACAAACTCTACTTGACATATCCAAAGTCCATTCAGTTTGTGCAAGCTTTGGCTTACAGATCTAAGTTTTTGGTCTTACAAAATCTTCGTGTATGAACCGAAGGGGCACAACTGAATCGACTCAAAATAAAATGGTTGTTGATTTCGAACATTTTGTTCAGCCTTGAAGCTCACTTTTCGTTTAATAGATACGGCAATAAGCAAAACTGTCGCATTTAGAGTGTAGGTAATCCAGAAGCCATTAACGAAAAATCATTGCATATAGAGAGCCATAGTTTGAAATTTTCCTCAAAAACAGAAACATGATGATCACTTATTTTTTTTTAAATGGCCTTAACGTGAAAATGAGCAAGAGTCAACTAATGAAAACAAATTTGGTTGAATAAATAATTTCGTGTGATGGATTCTTAAATTGATCTTCAAGATCCCGCAATTTAACAACGCTGGACTATTTTTTGTTTGACCTTGTGAAGTATCTGGTCTATGCCATTAAGTCAAAGATGTTTAATGTCTGGAGCACAACATTTACAATTTTAATACTGCACAGTGGGGCAGATTCCAAATATATTGGAAAAAAAGCCCAGTCATTTGTAAAGGGATAGGCCGATTGATTTGAAATTTTGCGTGAGCATAGCAGAGGAGTATCTTAGCTTAAGTTTCGTCAGTGGATACCATTCACTTGCCAGTGGTTGCGCTATGTGGTCTCAAAGTTGGGTACCCCTGTCCTGCAAATCCTTTTAGAGCTTGGCATTTCTTAAATTTTTGTTTGATTTTTTATACATGGCGTTAAAGGTCTACTTAATGCTTTTAAAACGGTGGACTAATCTATAAATTATGTTTTAAAATTAGCGAGTTATAAGCATTTTAAAATTAAAATTTTTGATTTTTCGATACCCTGGTATAGTTTTTCCAAAATATTTCAAACAATTTTAAATTTTTTTTTTTTTAATTTTTTATTATTTTTTAATTAATATTGTGGAAAATTATAAGATTTCATCTGTTCTTAGTTAAAAATTAGACGATTTTCAATTTTGATATTCCAAAATTATTCAAATTTTAGTGTATTTTAGCCTAAAAATGGCCGTCAGTCTTATTTTTTTTTTTAATAAAAAAAAATTCTTATGGAATATATAAAAATGTTATATCTTTTTGTAAGCTAACAATATATATGTACGTTCAAACCAAATTTCGTATAAAATTGATCAACCTTGTAGAAGATGGAGGTTCTTCAATTTAACCTATTTTACAACGAATTTTTAACTTTAGCCTATATGTTCCAAAATCCCTGGGTTCGAAAAAAGCTATATATACTCCCAACGTAATAAAGCTATATATATACTCCCAACAATTGCTATAAGTATTTCATGACCCGTAGTCGTTATGTGGAATTTAAAATTCCAATTTTCGTATTTTTTGCATTTATTTTGGGAATTGTGGGATTTCGCTTACCTTAATAGCACCACATAGCACCACCTCTGGCAAGTGGATGCTGCCCACCGTCAAAACTTAAGCTGAAGTGCTCTTCTGTTATTCTTATGCCATATTTTGGATTAATCGGCCTAGCCTTTTACAAATGGCTGACTTATTTCCAAGATATTTTGTTTCTTCCCGACTGTACACTAGCATACGGCAACAAGTAATAGGAAATTGGAATTCCTGACGGAACCTCTTTCGAACTAAGGTGACTCATGTTTAAACAAAATGTCATTTATCTATAAAAGTTATATTATTGCAACAACATTTATATAATTATTATCTTATGCTTGTGTTAAGGAGTAATGAAACATGTTGTTTAAATAATAAATGTTAGATACTTTCAAAATTAACGCTCCTTTTTTGTAAACTTTAAGATTTTTAGATTATAACTCCATCATATTATCAATCATAAATTATATAAATGCAGTAAAAATAAACATCTTCAGATAGATGATGCCTTTCATATTTCAAAAATATGATAAAAAAAAATTGAAAGCAAACATTTAGTGCCAATAAAATGCGTTGGTATTTAAAAAACGCTTGCGAAAGTCAACTAAAGTTTTGATGACATACTTTTTTTTTGCCAGTTTAGTATAGTTTGGCTTAATAAGCCTAAAATGCCTGCTATAGAAAAACAACCAATAATTGTAAC
Organism: Phasia obesa; assembly: GCA_949628195.1. Taxonomy (NCBI): domain Eukaryota; kingdom Metazoa; phylum Arthropoda; class Insecta; order Diptera; family Tachinidae; genus Phasia; species Phasia obesa. The sequence goes on from OX451218.1 coordinate 91,703,555, forward strand.
AACTTCAAAAAAGTTAACCAACAATATTATTTTGCAACGTCTTTAAAAAACTACAAGCAACAACAAAATTTACTACTGCTGCTTATTAAATTAAAATTGAGAAGAAAAAGAAAAATTGAATCTAAAATCAAATAAATAAATATTAAAAAAAAAATAAATAAATACTCGTACATAAAAGCGTTAAGAAAAATTCCAAACATTTCATACAATGTTGCAAGCAATTATGAGTTTTGTCATAACACTTTTTTCTGTTTAGCTGTGGTTCGTTGTTGCAAGTAGTTGCAGTCCTACTGCAACAACTTGCAAAATTATGGAAAAACGCATGCAATCAATTCGAGCACACCATAATTTATTGCCATTTAAACTTTGTCAATTCTGATGTAAATCGCCTGAAAACTAACCAGAAACAACAAAAAAAAAACAAAACCAAAAAAAAAGAGAAAAAAAGCAGCAATAACATAAACGAAAAATACGAGGTAAACTGAAAAACACACACATAAGACATTTGAGTAAGGAAATAAAGTCGATAAAAGTTTTTATTCGAATAAAAATTATTCGAGTGCTGAAAAGAAATTTTTATTTAATGAAACATAACAGTTTTCAAAATATCGTAAAATATTCTTTGTAAAATATTATTCGAATAATCGAATAAAATCAAATTGAAATATTTAAAAAATAAATATAATAAAATAAAAAAAATTAATTTATAAAGGGAGATCCATTTCGAGGTACTTTTTTCACAGATCACGTGTGAGTCGTGTCATGCTGTCATATTATTTTTGTTTAGTATTGTTTGGCATTTTTTAATGGAAAAACTTACGCATGAATCGCTTCGCTCTATGGGCTCTTGAAAAGTTCCAAGGAGATCCAACGTTTTCGAGGCAAATTTTGTTTAGCGATGAGGCCCATTTCTGGCTCAATGGGCATGTAAACAAACAAAATTGCCGCATTTGGGACGAAGAGCAATCTGAAGAGATTCAAGAGCTGCCACTTCATCCAGGAAAAACAACGGTTTGGTGTGGTTTGTGGGCCGATGGAATCATCGGTCCATATTTCTTTAAAAATGATGCCGGTGCGAACGTAACCGTCACTGGCGACCATTATCGTGCCATGATAACCGACTATTTGATGCCTAAAATTGAAGCTCGTGATCTCGGCGACATTTGGTTTCAGCAAGACGGCACCACTTCCCACACATCGCATCAACCAATGGATTTATTAAGAGAACATTTCGGTGAGCACATAATTTTACGTTTTAGGCCGGTCGATTGGCCGCCAAGATCGTGTGATATTACACCGTTAGACTTTTTCCTGTGGGGATATGTAAAGTCTAACGTTTATGCGGACAAGCCCGCTTCGATTTAGGCCTTGGATGAAAACAACATGCGTGTCATTCGCCGGTTACCAGTCGAAATGCTCAAACGAGTCTTCGAAAATTGGACTCAACGGATTAAACATCTGCGACGTAGCAACGGCCAACATTTGATAGACATAATCTTCAAAAAATAAATGCCAAAGAATGTTATTTCAAATGATAATAAACATTCTCCATTAAATTTGAATTTTCTGTGTTTTGTTTTTTTTTTTTCTTTAAAAAGTAGGGCAACTGGAAATGGATCACCCCTAAGTATTGGTATTAAGACTTTTTTAATTTTAATTTTTCACTAATAGCGTACTAAAATTGATTACTACGGGGTAAGCTAGTTTCGATGGTCCTTTCGCTAAGTGCTGAATTTAGCATCATCAGGAAACCTTAACCCAAATTTTAGATGAGCTAAAGGAACTCTTAAGTTAAGAAATTTATTTCAATAAATAAGAATTAAGTCAAAATAATTTAACAACAAGTAACAAGGCTCAAACAAAACAATAATAATCCACATAAAACCTGTTTTCCCGTACTCAAATTGCACAGTAAAAAACTTTAGGGGGTTCTGGGACCACATTCTTTAGATTTCTTACTAAATGTTACCCCAATTATAAAAATAAACCCTTCAAAATTGTTCACTGAATGACTTCAAAGTTTTCAAAAAATGTTATGATTTTTTTTCTGTTCTCGACGTACATGCAAAGAAACGCATTTGAAAAAAATTTCGGCATGAATTCCAGTAAATTTAACACTATTTTAAAAAAATCATCAGTCTGACTGCATAAATGCAGGTCGCATTTGGTACAAACAACTTGGGTGTCAGATTTCTTGCAATGTTTGCAACTATATTTTAGCTTATCTATCCAATCAAACAGAAAAATGATAGACAGCATTAAACAGAAAATCAGCAACTTGATAAACAGCTCTTTACTCAACTCCTGATATGACCGGCTTTGGTGATAAAGGCTTAGCGAAATTTTCGGCAAATAGTGCCCTTACAGATGGATGGGAAACAGTGGTTTATACACCGGTTTATCTTAATTCGTTGGCTGTGATTTATCTTTAAATGATAAATATTTCTTGATGGTATGAATTCGTTGCGATGCCATACACCCCTGAATTGAAGGAATGTCAGTAGACCGGTTTCGAAAATAATAAATAAAAGCGATATACTGACGATATACCATATTACAACAGACGATGTAATGTCTGATTTCAGTGTAATTTATGCTAAACGTTGTCTTTATATTTTACTCCAGAACCCAATGATTTGTCTCTACAACGACTAATTCAAAAATATCATCAGTGAAAACTAAATGAAGCATTGTTATTATGAGCTCTTTCACGGCCAATGGAATTGACCTCGAAAGTGTACCTCGTTTAGATGGAAATTCATAAGTGTTTGCATTATGACAGTTTGCATTTTGAGTGTCTAGTTTATAGATATTGCGTTGAGTACCTCGTTTCTGTAACTAAAGCCCAGTATTCTGTTCAGTTCTGTCAAATTACATACGTGAAACATTTCTATAAAAAAGTCATGAAAAAATGTTGCAGTAGTAAATAGTACTCTGTTTTTACTGTGGAAAAACATTGAAATGTTGCTGGCAACATTTTACAAAAACTGTGAAATAAAGAAATAAAATTTTTTATTTAAAGCAATAAAATCGTAAAATTCTTCCGAACCGCGAGATAGACACCACATTTTAAATGTAAAATATTCCTTGTGAAATAATAAATGTTGCTCAACATTTTTCACAAATTTGAAAGTTAGAAACTTTTCACATGAAAATATAATAAGTCATTCTGTTTTTCCAGGTTGTCCCCTAGCTAATCCTAAAATTTTTAAAATAATGTAATAAAAAAGTTTGTCATTACCTCTATAATAATTTCATGTGAAAAGTTTCTCACATAAGTTATAGAAACGAGGCACAGATCCTAGAGAGAAAGTGAATACTTAAAAAATAAATGAAATAGTGTCGTAGCTGCAATATACTATATTAATGTAGGGGGAAAATCGAATCAGACCACTTCCATAATGGTTTCCTTTTCGATCCCCTTCCGTCAACAGAAATGAAACTTACGGCAATCTTACTTTCATTGAGTCACGTGCTGCAACCAGCCTCTAATCTTGACTTTAGTGATTTCAGATTGTCGACTGGTAACTGTCGGCCCTCCTTCTCTTCACGAAGTCTCTAGTAATTCCTAGTATTTGTCCAAGGTTTAGATCCTCCTTGGCATCCGCATTTAAAATTTGCTGCCGTGATCCTAAGTCTTATGCTTGCCAGTGCTGGATATTCTCACACAATTTGCGCTGCCAACTCAGCCTCTTCCAGGCATAGTCTGCAAGTATCATCTTCTTCCATTTTCCATGACCTGTCACCAACGCAGCCATCCAGCCGAAGGTGCTTTTATTATTATATCTGAGCACCCCTCCACCTTTTCATCTTTAACAAGTTCAACCACAGACTTCACATTGCTGCAATAAAAACTCCAAGATTAGGTTGAACGAATGGTTCAGTGGCTTCAACTGTTAGCAATGGAGATCGGGCTATTTTGGATTTGAAGAGTGTTTTTGTTGTGGCTGTAGTTGATGTCGGTATTGTGAACGTATTCTTCTGCGGTCTCTGCTGCATCTTCTGGTCTCGATATTATCGAAAACATAAGCGAGATCAGCAACACTTTCATCATGAAAACTTTCATCGTTACCGAACTCTCTGTTGATTCGATGAATTCGAGGAATTGTCAATTAGACGTTTGCTGCAAATTGATATTTTTCTTATAAAAGGGTGAAAATAATAGAAAAAAGGGGGACATTTTTGTACACCCAAAAACGTCTTGAAAAGCACAATTTTTTTTCTCTTTTTCACTTTATATTATAAAAATCAAATTTTTAGGTCGATCACTTTATTTTAAAATTTTTACCCTGCTAATTTCTTGACTTTTTGCTCCTGATTGATTATATCTGACAAACGACTTGTTGGAATGTATTGGAGAGTGTATAACAAATGTAAAAAAGAGTTACCGAAAGACATTTTTCACAACTTTATATATAGAGAGAAGAATAATAATACTTTTGTCTAATCTATTTAATTTTTGTGTATTTGTTTATTTTTATATACCACAGTATCGTGTGTTTGAAAAAGTAACGATTATTATTATAGTGGTTACTATAGCCAACTCATATAAATAACAATTGAGATTCTCATCCTTATGATGTGAACACTATAAGGATTCCCTATTCAAATAACTCACAGTGTCTGCTTTTATATTTTACAAGAGTAAAGAAAACTAATGTCTGCAGAGTGCTACGCAAAAATACTGTATGATTTTACTTATTTTTTTTTTTTGTCCAAAAAAAAAATAGCAAAACATATACTACTTACTGCCATAATAACACACACACACATTTACATTTCATACACAATATCCGTACACAACACAACTGGTGCAGTTGAGTGCACTTAATACGACATAACGTCAACGAATTTGCTAAAACATTTTCATATTTTCGTTCTCCTGTTTTTTTTTTTTTTGTGAGTGAACAGAACAATTTCAACAAGCATAAAAACAAGTGTAGCGAGAACAACAATATTAAGTCAGCCCTACAAATCCTCACGCATACTTGTACTGTACTCAAAATACATGCACATCAAACATGCATTAAACATTTGTATCTGCAAAAGTATTCAGTAGATGTGTGGCATAAACATCAACTAACAATATGTAGCATAACATTGGTATGTCACATATCACTTTTTTCATATCCACATACATACATATGCCCATATGTATGTGTTTATGTGCAAGCATATGTGCATATGTTGCAATACGAGTATAAGGAACATTTTATATTAAAGGTATTCACTCGTGGGTATGTGTGTGTGCGTGCTTCAGTTTTAATGTACTTTCTGGTATGAGAATTTCCTCGTAGTTCCCAACATTTAGAATTTTTTATCATCTTGGTAATAATTTAGCATCGTCCTTATCATCATCATCATCATCGTCGTCGTCGTCCTATAATGCAACTACTTTTATTTGACAACTACTTTTTTGTATACGACTCTATTTACGAAAGGGATTTTTTTGCTTGTCATACAGTGGTTTCACTGTCCTCGATATTGATTAAAACTACACATTAATATGTGTACAATTAATAATTTTTGGGAAGCAATTTAAATTTAATGCAAAATTTCAGAAAAGTGTGCTATAAATATTCAAAAAGATTTATTTCCTTATGCAAAAGAAATAAAGTCTACTTCAAGTCTTTACAAATTTTATTTGAAATTTTATGAAAAATTTTATTTGAAATTGTTTTCTTAAAGTATACTTGAGATAGACATTATTTATTCTACATTAGGGCATTAAGCTTAAATAAAATGTAAATTCTAGGCACCATCTTCGCGTACATTATTTGAAGTTCTTAAAGAAAATTTGCATTTTTAAATTAATTCATCCCATCCCAATTTTTTCAACTTATTTTTCCATTACTTTTCCATTCAATTGTTGATTGTCTTGTTTAAAGTAATCAATTTATATTGGGTGGTTTAGTTTTAAGGAGCGATGTTGAATGTGAACCACACCTAAATGTCAAGTTTTTTTCTGCATTTAATTTGACATTTCTCAATTTCAGACTAACTCAATTTGAACCATGGCAACAGTGGATGATAACTTTTCGAAGAAAATCATCTTCACATCACATTTTTACCTCAGGGGATTCGTCAATAAGCAGAATCGCCGCATTTGGTCGAATGATAATCCAAGAATGATTGTCGATAAACCAATGCATCCACAAAGACTGACTGTTTGGTGCGGTTTATGGCAATGGCTCTTTTGCGCGACAAATTCAATGGCCGTGTTATCTCACGTGGTAGCGATGTCAATTGGTCGCCAAGATCATGTGAATTGGCACCGTTGGACTTCTTTCTTTGGGGTTATTGGAAAGAAAAGGTGTACATCGATAAGCCAGCAACAGTTCAAGATTTAAAGGATGAGATTGTGAAAAAAGATTAACGTGAGTACCAGCCTAGTTGGCCTAATCTCACGGTGGTCTTACCACCGAGTGAAACTTAAGCGTAGACTAGCGCCCCCATTGTGTAGTATAACAACACTTTACGACTGCCATCAATCGCAATTTGTGTGTGATACAGTCACAATGAGTAGCAATTTATATAATATGGCAAGCCTTATCCAAGGCAAGCCTAGATCCATATTATAGCCTCTTGCTTAGGGGTTTGGAGACTATCCAAACTCCGTCTGTTGAGAGTGCAACAGCACACTTGATCGACCGTGCACTATACCTACATAAATCGATCTTAAACCACAACCACCACGTGACTTTTTTTTACCGATTTAAAGGTACTGCATACCTTAAGGCTTTTTTTATTATTGAAAGCGGGATATTTTAAACACGGTTGCGCAAGAGATGGCGCTGATTTAAAATAATGACAGGCTATTAATTACCTACTGTCAAATAGCCAATCGAATAAAATTTGTATTATATTTGTATTTTTAATTACAACGTTATTAAAATATTTTAAACACCTTTACATTTAATTTTTAGAATTTTTTACAAATTTTCCAATTTTATCCAGGGATGGGTATCTTTATATAAAATAAATACATAAACCATAACTGAAGCACTATAAAACGAAGAGTCTTACAAAGTAAAATCGAGCAAAATATTGTCAGCACGCCCACGACGTGACGGGCACAGCTGGTTTATTATAAAGTTATATATTCTTATAATATACTGTCTCTATTTACTAATAGAGCACTGCATTTACTACTAGTTGATTTCGTAGTATTAGAGGTGAGCTTAAGTTATAGCAAAGAAAATGTCTAAACAAGCTACCGTTTAATTTATTTTCGATTCTTTGCAGACGGCAGTTTTATCATGCAAAGAAAAAACTTAGTTGAGTTAATCGTAATCCAAGATCAACATATAATGATTAAGTTACAAGTTACATATTCAAACAAGATTATTATTAATCATATTAACAATATTGTTACGTTAGAGCCATATTATTGTCAATCCAAAAATAACCAAAATTTGTTGAAATATAAACATATTATAATAAAATATGATCTATTATATTATCACAGTTATTGTATTGTAATTAAATATCAACATTATATGGTTGAATTCAATGATTATAATTAAAAACTATAAAATTTAATATAGGAAGACCATATTGTTTTTTTTCTAACCAAATAAACATTTATTTATTATTTTATTTATTAAAGTCTTTTGATTTTTTACTAGATTAGTGTTCACTAAATTCAAGTTGTTAATTTTTTCATGTTTTATGGGGCACTATTAATTTTAAAATTAAAGTCATTTTCGTAAAAATTGCATCACTATTGGAACACCCTTTAATTGTTGTTATAGTGGCCATGGAAAACACTTTATATAAAAATATCCGTCGCCTACGTATTGCGGTTCAAAAAATAAGGTAATATACGTGAAAAACATGTCACTGATGGAACACCCTTTAGTTATTAGTAATTGTTACAGCGGCCGAAGTACAACATCTACTGTAAACATTTCAAGAGTTTACCAATTACGGTTTAAAAAATAAAGCTATAAAGGCTATTTACGTACAAATCATCTCTCTATCGGAAAACCCTTTAATTTCGTGATTTGTTATAGCAGCCATGGCAATTCTCTTTCTATGAATATATTAAGAGTCTACCTATTACGATTAAAAAAATAAGTCACTATACGTGAAAAACATGCCACTGTTGGAACACCCTTTAATTTTTAGGCGTTATACATGCTAATCACGTTACTGTAGCGATAACAATACAGCATTCAGATTGGTTTGCGAATGCCGCACATTTCTAAACGAGATGGCATTTAAACTTTTTGTGTACCGGGGTACATGAGAATGTTTGAAAATATAATTGCGGTCAAACTTGCTAATTCTAGAAATTAGGTTTGATCAAGTAGTTGTCCCACTAAGTTGCTATAATTTTCAGTAGGAATAATTGAGGGCCACGTAAACTAGATGGTGTTCCTAGGCCACCTGCAGGATTTCGAGGCGTTTAAGGTTCCAGCATTATTTCAGACATGATGTCTGCGCTGAGAGGATGCCCATTTTAGAACATTAAATATTCCATAAACGACGGATGAGAAGGAGGCGGTAGAGTTCCTCCTCTACTACTGCCTAGTACTCGTTACTAATACAGCGGGTTCGCTATAGTATTTTTTACATTTTTCTTTATTTTTTCTTTAAGTACCACAGTTTTATAACAAACATTGCATAGGATAATGCATCTACCGATATGGTCGTATAGTGGACGAATTTCGAGTCTTTATTTAGTTGTTTTTAGCTTCTGATAAACAACAATATATGAGACAACATATCATATAAAATTGCATTAGAAATAAAACGTATTTTTTTTTTTTTTTGTTTTCTTATCACATGTTTTTACAAGCGCCAAAAGAAAAAAGTTTATTTATTTGTTGTTCATACGAGTACGAATTTACAACGTACACAACAACTGACTCTTGCCTCTTACTCGCCAGCCAGCCAGCCAGTCAACAAACAAACAAACAAACTTTACGGACAACTTGCAGTTTGGTACTTATTTTTCCTTTTTTTATTTCATTATTTTTATGGATGTTTCTTAGTTGTTTGGATTTGGAAGTTGTATCATCTATAAATGCTGCTTTTTGACAAACACACTCACTTGGGCACTGAATAAAACTGGAAACCAACTAACCAAGTAAAATGGAAAATCTTGCAATAGTTGCTGCTAGTATGAGCAGTTTTTGGTTTTTGTTGTTGGTCTTTGTTTTCTACTAAAGTCTGTTTTTTTTCTGATTAACTTTTGCAACAATAAACATCCAAATATAAAAATATATTAAAAAATAAAGTAAATTACATTAAATTTCTTACATTTTAAATAAATTGCCATGACAACCATGTACGTACGTACGTACGAGTACATGTGTTTAAATGGACTTAAGTTTGACTCTTTTGTCTTTCACATAGATTGAAGGTAAAAATCTAGAAAAACACTTTAAAGGTCTTCGTATATTTATTTGTACATTTAAGATTAGAAAAATACAATAAAATACTAAAATATTTGTGATTTTTAAGGTGTTATAGCTTTTTTGGATTACATACATACATATGTATGTTTAAACCATGTCACACATTTGAATTAAAACTATTCTAAAGCCACAAAATAAAATTTGACCATTGCATAGATTTTATTTTACAATTTATTTTTATATTGCAGCAGTCAAACATACGCATTTTTGTTGAGAAGTAAGAAATACTTACAATAAACTAGCTGTGCCCGCCACGTCGTGGGTGTTCTGTCAATATTTTGCTCGATTTTGCTTTGATAGTATTACACAACAATTGTAAGACTCTTACTTTTATGGTGCTTCAGTTATGGTTTATGTATTTACTTTATATACAGGTACCCATCCCTGGATAAAATTCTAAAATTTGTAAAAAATTGTTGTAAAACTCTGTAAAAGCTGCTTAACACATTTTAACTCCACAAAGTAAAAATACAAATCAAATACAAATTTTATTCAATTGGCGCCTAATGTCACGCAATAGTTTTTAAAATATCCCAATTTTAAACCGAAAATTTCCTTTTTCACTGCTTTTTCTCCACTTTCTCTTAGAAATAAGATATTTTTGCGTAGAAAAGTATATTATATTGGAATCAGGATGCTAAGGTACCACCTCACAAAATTTTGTTAAAATCTTTCCAGTATTTTTTACGTGATGCGAACATAAATGAAATGCAGACAGACGGATATGAGTTACTATTTTATTATATGTATAAATAATTGTTCATGTAAATTTTATTATATGTATAGATAATTGTTTATGTATTTTTGATTAAACAATATAATGCTACGTCGTTTCTCGTTCATTATACTTCAAAATTTTACCCAGTAATGCATATAATAATGCATTACATAAATGTTGTGATAGTCGGTTGTCTGGTAATTATTATTTTGTAGGAGGTATATCGAAGCAGACCACTAACTTCATGGGTTCTTTTTCAACCCCCTTCGTTCCTCTATGATTTCTAGAAACCGATAGGAAATTTACGATTACCTTACTTTCATTGAGTCGCGTGTTATCACAAGCCTTTTACTCTAGACTGTAGTGATTTCAGACTGGCTACTGATATATGTCGACATTCTTCCTCATCACAGAGTCTAGGGTAATTGCTAACATTTTGTTAAGGCTCAAGCCTCCACAGCATCATCATTTTTTTTTTTTTTTTTTGAATATGCGACTGCCGGTGGTCCAAGGCTATTTTATGTTTTTCCAGGCAAAGTCTGGACAGTCTTAAGTCAGATAATACTTGAAAGTCCTTAACCTGCCACTAACGCAGTTAATAATTTCTAGACACCCAAATTATATCCAAGCTTCTTTTTGGTCTTCCTGCCAACTTGCAGTGAAAACTTCCTGAGTCTTTGGTGGAAATAGAACCCACAACCTGGGACCAATAGAATAGCACACTACCAACTAGCCCCCGAGACACCCAATATATCTGATACATACATAGATCATGATATCAGGAACATAGCTAGGTAAAGGGTGTTTTTTATAGATGTATAGAACTTTAAGTTGGCATTACTTTTCAAAATGGCGACCGATTTATTCTTAGTTTGTTTTGGCAATTCATCATGAATAGACTAACGCCTGAACAACGCTTGCAAATAGTACCCAAAACGAGATTAACGTTGTTCCCAAATTTCATAAGCGAATTTTGTTTAGCGATGAAGCGCACTTATGGTTGAATGGCTACGTCAACAAACAAAACTGCCGCATTTGGAGTGAAGGTAATCATCAAGTGTATGTCGAAACAACGTTACATCCAGAAAAATTTACTGTTTGGTGCGCTTTATGGGCTGGTGGAATCATTGGTCCGTACTTTTTCAAAAACGATGGTGGTCAGAACGTTTCAGTCAATGGTGATCGGTATAGAGTCATGATTACTAACTTTTTCATTCCTGAATGGAATAACCATGATGTCCAGGAGATGTGGTTTCAACAAGACGGCGCAATATGTCACACAGCTCGTGCCACAATAGATTTATTGAAAGACACGTTTGGTGACCGCCTATTTTCATGTTTTGGACCTGTGAATTGGCCTCCAAGATCTTGTGATTTAACACCGTTAGACTACTTTCTGTGGGGCTATGTAAAGTCATTGGTCTATGCGGATAAGCCACAAACACTTGACCATTTGGAAGACAACATTCGCCGTGTTATTGCCGATATACGGCCACAAATGTTGGATAAAGTCATCGAAAATTGGACTACATCCGCGCCAGCCGTGGCGTTCATATGCCAGAAATCATATCTAAAATGTAATGCCACAAGATTATCTTTCGGATAAATAAAATTCATGTCAATCGAATAATCTATCGTTGTTTTATTGCAACTTAAAGTTCTATACCTCTATAAAAAACACCCTTTATTAGTTAACATTTTAATGTAAGAGATGTTTTCACATAATATATTCACTGCCTTGGTGTCTTAGTAAAAACACTTCAAAAACCTAACCTGACCTGTTCAAAGTTTATGTAACGCGACTTTCGCCATTTTAAAACCATTGTCACCAATTTATCACAAGGTTGGTAATGTAGTGCTTGCAACTTCGACATTATGCATTATGCAGTTTCAAATAAGACATAACATTGATTCTAATTCTTTAATTTTTTCTGCCCTGCTTAATTAATTCACGTAATTAAATTTTTGCACAAGACTTTTAAATATTTCAAAAAAAAATTAATTTTAACTCTGGTGTCTTAAACATTAACATCTTTTGCAATTAGTGCAACATAAACTGAATATATTGCAACACATTGTGGACGACAGCCATAAAATGTTCTGGCAAGTGTTAGTGAGTATGTATCACAGATTAGCACATGTGTGTAAATTAAATTTTACTACTTGCACAACTACAAAAGCATTTTCCTAATTTTTATTTTTTTTTATTTTGCTGCTGCCATAAACAATTGACCATTTAAAGATAATTAGATTTCATAAAATGTTAAAACTAAAAGTATGGCTTTTTGTTAGCAAAACAAACAGCAACTCAATATTTATCTAACGCGGTATGAGATGTAAAAGAAGCTTTAGGTATAATAAAATTGAGATTATTGGCTAATTCTAGTTAATAATTATTTAAGAGCAATAAATAGTATTTTCATTTTACATAATTTAAATTGCCACATAATTGGTAGAATAAAATTTGACTTTGGGAATTTTATATTCGTAGAAAATGATGATGGTTTTAAAATTAATGATGCAACAATTAAATTTAATTTTGAAAATAACAAAAGGTCTAATTAAGGGTAATAAAGCTTTTACTCTGTGAAAAATAAATATTTATTGAAACATTTTTATGATAATATATCCAAACAGATAGACTAAATACGAGGACAGTACCAGAAAAATATTTCAAATAATTCTTGCAAAAAAAAACCGACTTCAAAACAGATAGCAGGGTACCAATTCTAAACTAAAAATGTTAGAAGTAATTTTTAAGAATTATATTTAAAACAAATAAAATATGCGCCAAAATTGGAGGGGAAAAAATTAAAGACTAAGTGAATGTCAAACCTCTCCCTATTACTGTTCAAAATTTAAGCTATTTTCACCAGCATCCGCCCTCTATGGGAACACCATTCAAGCCTCTGTCTTTGACGGTTTCAAAGATAGGGTCACATAGATCAAATAACATCTCCTATTGGGACACCCTTTAATTTACAATTTTAAATTAAAGACCTGTTGTTATAAAAGACTTGGTCACAAATATTCTTTGTAAATTTCAACTGTCTGTCTATAACGGTTCAAAAGTTTGACCATATATATCAAATTACATGAACTATTGGGACACCCTTTACATTAAAATTCCAAATATTTATACTTGTTATTATACCAGAGAAAGTAGTGGACATTCTGTCTAATTTTCAAGTGTTTGTGTTTAACGGTTCAAGAGATAGGGCCACATAGATCAAATTACATAATTTATGGGGACACCCTTTAATTTATAAATTCAAATTGTATATTTGCTATAGTGGACTTTGGAATACAGGTTCCTTGAAAATTTCAGCTGTCTGTCTATAACAATTCAAAAGTTTAGAAACATACATAGAATTACATTAACTATATATTTCAGCGGTCTGTGTACAACTGTTCAAAAGTACGGCCATATACATCAAATTAAATTAACTATTGGAGCACCCTTTAATTTAAAATTTTTAATATTTACACATTTTATTATAACGGTCATAGTAATCGATGTTCTGTAAAATTTTCAGGGTTTTGTCTCTAACGGACCAAAAGATAGGCACATATAGGTCAAATTAAGGCACCTATGGGGACACCCTTACAATTTTAAATTTATTTTTTTATAAATTTCTGCCGTTGAGAGCTATAGCGACACGCAATTTTTTAAAATTTTAATTTGGTGCTCTTTACGGTTCTTCATACACATAAAAATCATGTATGTTGTATGGGGACACCCTTTAATTTTTAATATAATTATCTGTTTTTAAAACGGGACCAACCTGAAAGCATAACCTTTCAAATAAAGAAAAAAAATTTAAAATCAGTTCAGAAATGGCTGAGTTCTGCGGTTATATACATAAAAAAGCAACATTCAGACGAATTGATAACCTCCTTCTTTTTTGAAGTCGGTTAAAAATGAAATTATCCGCCACTTTTAAGACCAAAATCATTCCAAGCTATGCTGCTCATTTTTACTCTGATGACTTTGTTAGTTGAAAAAAAATTTAACATTTAGGACTCAGAGAAGCCACATGTAATTATTAAAAAATAAATGGATTCACAACTAGTGCTGACAAAGTATTGAGTAGTGGGTACCGATTATCGTTTATGTGATAGTATTTTTAGAAATAAATTAAACGGAATAGTTGAAGTCTATGGCGATAAATTTCCGCTGCTATTTTGTAAACGATGTTGAGTGTTAAGTACCCAGTTGAAAAATATTAGATTGTATCGAGTAATTGAAAGTAGTAGATATTTGCAGCACTATTCATTGAAGTAAATTGAAGTAAGACGGAGAAATATTCTTTTAATTGGCTTTATTAGTCAGATAATTTTATTAGTTTAGTCGATCGCTTCTGGTTTATCTCGATACCCCCGAGACCTTACATATCCCCACATAAAATAGTCTAATGGCGTTAAATCCCATGAACAAGGTGGCCAGTTAACAGGTCTGTTATTACGTAAAAATATTGTTGCGAGCTTTTTGATATGTGGAACCATCCTGCTGAATTCACATGTCTACAGTAGTAATGCTTTCGCACGAAACAGTATGTAAGCATGCCCCTATATCTTTCACCGTTAACTGTGATTTGTGCAGAGATACATATGATTCCGTCGCCGCATAAAGAGCTCCATACAGTGCTCAGTAATGGCTTGGTGATGAATTCTGTTTTTTGATTAACCTTTAAAGAAAAGGTGTGTCATTAGCGGCGTTTTCTTTAGGCCTGTTGTTGTTTACAACTGAAAAGCTTAGTCATGTTTATGTGTGTTCTTTGATTTTTGACTTAGGATCACTTTCATTGGGATAATTGGGTCTTGGTTTCGACATCATAACCATATACCCATATTTCTTCACCAGTTATCAGCCTTTTGAGCAAACCTGGATCGTCGTTGACGTCATTCAACAACTACTGAGCGATACTAATGCCGTTGCTTTTGCTCAAAATCCAACATCAATGCCAAGATCCTCTCCAAAACAATTTTTTTCACTGTATAAATATTTTCTGCACTTGTTCACGTGGCTCCAACTCCAGGCGGCTCATTGTCTTCATCATCTTCTCGGCCTTCTGTAAAATGCTTGTATCACTTAGAAACACATTTTTGAGATAAAATAGGTTCGCCGAATGCCACAGTTAACATTTCAGATGGCTTGGAGAACTTTAGCTCCATTTTTAACACTAAAAAGGCGTTAGGTAGTGAAGTTGGGTGCAAACAAACTGTTATTGTTTGTTTTTGTGTAAGAGTGGTCTCTATTTTGCGTTTAAATTTATTGGATTTCACTAACCAAAATATGTTAACATTACTGTTTATTACAGAGCGTTGCGCTCTTATTTAGGTTTATTCAAAGCTAGGCGCTAGACGTCGTTACGCCTTACGCGCTTTTTTAGGTTTAGCTGTAACACATGTGTACCAACATAACAAAAAATATCCAATGTACACAGCCCGCGAAAATTCAAAATTTACCTTTGCTTTTGAACAGAACTCCTCTAGTGCTCGATAAGTTTGTCGACTGGAAGCATAGCTTTCAAAATAAATTTGAACAATTTCCAACAATGATCTGGCGTTGATCTATTCATGATAAATTTCTATATCACTCTAACCTTAAAACATCCGCGAACTGTCAAATCAGCTGTCACAGAAAACAGTGTTTCTAATTTAAAATTCTAACCCCCCTAAAAATACGTCTTATATGTGTTGGACGATAGAAACGCATACCATCCCTTCGTTTGTTAATGATTTCTGATACTCAATTGGAAATTTACGACGATCTTACTTTTATTGAGCTTCATACTGTCACTACCCTGAGCCCTCGACTGAGTGACATCAGAATGTCGACTGGTAAATGTCGTCCTTTTCCTCATCAGAAAGTTTTTTTTAATTATTAGCAGTTGGCTATGGCTATTTTTCCCCATATCATCCGCATTTATTACGTGTCTGCCAGTCGTCATAACCCTAATACCATCAATGCCCATCTCTTACAGCCATCAACAACTTGATTTCCTCCAAAGCCTAACCTTCCTCCTTGCTTTTCTTCCTTGTCTATCCATGTCAGATTTTTTGTCCATCCCAATCGGACTCTCATGGTCCTGTGTGATTTAAACCATATTAGAATTTATAAAGTATCATGGGCCATCCGGCGGCCTAGAAGTGCGTTCGATATATCGTCTATGAGTACCCCCGGGGGTTCCAATTGTCACTGCAGGAATGGCAAATGCTTTGACGCGGTTCACTCGGGGAAAATAAGGGCACCAGACGCTAGGGTTTTTGGAACTTAAAACTGGAAGAAAAGGTCTGTGTGTTAAAACATACGGGTTCTCTTCCAGGCCCGACCAGTGCCCAAACGACTGGTACCACGGGAATCGGTAGCCCCACAGAGAGCCTATCCTCTCTGTGACCGGTTATTGGTGAGGTCCCCTTCGGGGGTACACGTGGTGGTTGTGGTTTAAGATCCATTTATATAGGTATGGATCTAGGCTTGCCTTGGATAAGGCTTGCCATATTGTATAAATTGCTACTCATTGTGACTGTATCACACACAAATTGCGATTGGTGGCAGTCGTAAAGTGTTGTTATACTACAAAATGGGGGCGCTAGTCTACGCTTTAGTTTCACTCGGTGGTAAGACCACCGCGAGATTAGGCCAACTAGGCAGGTACTCGCGTTAATCTTGTTCCACAATATCGTCTATGTGTGTATTGAAATAGGCGTCATTTTGGGTTCCACAAAACGGTGTCTCATGCTACAAATCATGTGAAACATATTAATTACAGCTTAAGATATTTCCTGGTCGCTTATCACAATTGACACGATGGGTCATAAGACTTATCACCACTAGATTTTTTATGGTGTTACTTGAAGTCAACATTCTACGGCCACAAGCCCAGAACAACCTGTGCATTGAAGGACAAAGTTTAATGTTGAATCAACGAATTTAAGCCACATTTATGCAAAATTGTCATGGAAAATTTCGCCAATAGAGTGAGATTTTTCCCTTTCAGTCTTTTATATAAATGTACGCTGCGTCTAGTAATTCTGGGACCTACCACGAAAACATACATAAGTTTATAGCTTGAGGCCAGAAAGACAAATAAATAAATTATATAACTAAATAAAATCGATTTAAAGCCAAAAATTATTTCAGCCACAATTTTGCCTCTGCACTCATTCACTATTTTGTCATATTTAACGCTGGAAAACATACAGCAGCTACAAATAACTGACCATATTAATAAACTGTGTGTTAATATGCAACACTGGTTTCCTCCACTTCAGCTCAAATCTAAAACCACAATTTAAATGTTTATATTTTTGTTTGAAATGTTTTCAAATGAACGTATGTATGTATGTATGTACATATGTAAGTACGTATTGCGTACAGTTTTCTGCGTATGCATGGTAAATCATGTTCAAACCCCATTTAATTGACCAATTTTTTTTTTTATTTATTTTTTTTTTGCTTTATGCGTTAGCATTTAATTTGGTTGTATTATTTATAAATTATACATTGACTTATTTAGAGATTGAAACGATTTAAAATAGATTGATGGTTGCAGATAAAAATTTAACATCTTTCAAATAATATTAGTCTAAATAAATTATTGTTAAAATCAGACTATTATTTATTGAAACACTTAGAAATATTAAAAATTTTTATTAAAATGAACATAAAACTTTAAAACGTGCAATAAACTCTTAAGAAAATACAAAATTTATAAATAGGCAACATTGTGTATATAAACACGTATTGTGTATAAACACGTAATGTATATAAACAATTCTTGGCATGTAAAGCTTAGTACTCTGTTCGAATTTGTGGTAAAAGATGTGCAACATTTATTATATCACATGGAAAATTTGACATTTAAAATGTGGTGCCTACCTCGCGATTTGGAAGAATTTTACGTTTTTTTTTTGCTTGTAAATAGACCACTTTGTTTTACAATATTTTCCACAAAAAAAAATTTACAAAAAATTCCACATGAAATAATGCAAATTTGATTTATTTCACAGCTTTGGTAAAATGTTGCCAGAAACATTTTAATGTTTTTCGTTAATAAAAACAAAGTGTAGTACTTTGTACTGCAACATTTTTTTAGGATTTTTCATAAAATTTTTTTATGTACATACATATGTAGTTTGACAGCATTCTGCATGAAAAACTGAACAGAGTACCAGGCTTAATACTCTGTTCGAATTTCCGAAAAGTTTTAAGCAACATTTATTATTTCGCTTGAAAATTCTGACAGAAAGCTAGTGGTGAAAATATTGCAGTTTAGAAGAAAACTTTTCTTGCCTTTAAGTATGTAACATTATGTTCTTATGGGACTTATCTAACAAACATTTTTTATTTTTTTTACAGAAGATATTAGTATACGCTTTTCTGTGTCCTCAATTTATGTTTTTTTCTATTTAATTTTTATTAAACTTACATTTTTTCAATTTTTTTGATCACACACAACAGTTAGCTACAATTCCGTGCGAAAAAAGTGCTGCTCATATTAGGTCTGTTCAGTAACTTTCTCGTTGCTAGCAAAAGCTATCATCGAGAGAGTACAACAGAAATTTACATAATTACTCTCCTAAATATGAAAAAGTAAATGAAAAAGTAAATGAAATTTACTAGCAACAATTAGCAAGTAGACTACGGTGGCGTCAGGAAGGACTTAAAACTTGTACCGCTTTGACCATCAAATAGTAGCTTTGCAAACGTAATTGTCCTTAAAGGGCAAACATAAAGTAATCTACCGTTGTTAGCCAGAAATGTTGTTTTAAAGAAGTTCAAACAGATAATAGTAGTCTCAAGGAAACCATAGAAATAAATCAAACAACAAAAATAAAAGCACAATAATTTAAATAAAAATTATTCTTTTAAAATATTGTGTAGTTTTTGCTAAATACATAAGCTTTAGATGACAATATTTTGGTTAGTCAGTCCTATTTCAAAGAAACTTCTATAATATTTACATTAAAAATATTCCAAAAGACAAATATTTTTATTGTTCAAAATATAATAAAAACAGTACAATAACAATTTTAAATTCAGAATTGTAACGAAAAAAGTACGATTGCAACAAATGTATCATCCCTGATTTATTAACTATTTATTAATTAAAAACGAAAGGACCTAAATTAAAAATGGAAATACTAAATTGTATCGCTGGATATTCGCACTAAATTAAAGAAAAACTATACACCAATAAAATTTTATTCACTTTTATATTATTTTAACTACTAGATTGTGGAACAAGATTAACGTAAGTACCTGCCTACTCGGCCTAACCTCACGGTGGTCTTACCACCGAGTGAAACTTAGGCGTAGACTAGCGCCCCCATTGTGTAGTATAACAACACTTTACGATTGCCACCAATCGCTTTTTGTGTGTGATACAGTCACAATGAGTAGCAATTTATATAATATGGCAAGCCTTATCCAAGACAAGCCTAGATCCATATTATAGCCTCTTGCTTAGGGGTTTGGCGACTATCCAAACTCCGTCTGTTGAGAGTGCAACAGCACACTTGATCGACCTTGCACCTTACCTACTTAATCGATCTTAAACCACAACCACCACGCGTACCCCCGAAGGGGACCTCACCAATAACCGGTCACATAGAGGATAGGCTCTCTGTGGGGCCACCGATTCCCGTGGTACCAGTCCTTTGGGCACTGGTCGGGCCTCGAAGAGAACCCGTGATTTTACTCACAGACCTTTTCTTCCCGATTTAGGCTCTAGGAACCCTAGCGTCTGGTGCCCCTATTTTCCCCGAGTGGACCGCGTTAAAAAAATTTCATTTTTCATAAAATTTTTCCAAAAACAATATTTTGAACACAAGATCGCTAGTAAAAATTTTACTAGCAAAAACTTGCAACTAATTTTTTTTCTCTCACATTTCTATTCTCTTGTTTTACTCTCTCGTTGCTAGTTTTTCGAGTTAATGAACAGTTTTCCAGTAACAATTAGTACTTACTTTCAGCTACTGAACAGAGGTATTGTTTCGCAGTTGAAAAAAAAATGTTGCCAGAAACATTTTCCATTTGGAAAAACATGCTGCCAAAAACATTTCGTGACTTTTTCAAAAATGAACAGACTAGATTTCAGCAACATTATTTCTTATTTATTTCGCACTAAGCTTTTTATATCGGCTTTTGACAGCATTTTGCGAGAAATCATGTACAGAATATCATTCTTAAAACTGGAAAATCTACGATAAAGTGATTTTGTGAGAAATAAGGTGTAGAATTTGAATTGATACAACTTCTTAACGAACTGAGATATTCTTGAAAAATTTTAAATTTTGAGCGGTTTTAAAGAAAAGGATCATTTTACTCATTCTCAGTCGATGCTTTGCACTTAGAGGAATTTTACAATAATTCATAAATTTTTTTTTTTACTGTTTTGTTGGGTTGTGTGAATTGGGCAGGGGACAAACAACCAATTGTTGTTTTATTCACATTGGCTATATATAGGTTATCTTTAAAATTGTTCAAAAAATTAAGTACTACCATTGTAACTTTAGTTAGTGTAAATACATATATAATAACAAAAAACATACCACCTTTTTAGGGAAAACCCTGAAAATCAATAGTTTTTAAGTTTTCCAAAGTCAGAGGCTTGTAACCTTTTAACGAAACGCTCCTGCAGAACAAATCTTGGTGTAATTTTATTCAAAAATTTATTTTAATACTAGCAGTGCCCGCCTCGTCGTGGACGTCCTGACAATATTTTGCTCGATATTGCTTTGAAAGTATTCCACACTAATTAAAAGACTCTTACTTTTATAGTGTTTCAGTTATGGTTTATGTATTTACTTTATATACAGGTACCCATCCCTGGATAAAATTCTAAAATTTATAAAAAATTCTAAAACTCAAAAAATTATTGTAAAGCTCTGTAAGAGGCGTTTAAAATATTTAAATAACAATGAAATTCCACAAAGTAAAAATTAAATACAAATTTTATTCAACTGGCGCCATCTGTTGCGCAGTAGTTTTTTAAAGGATTCCACTTTGAAAAACAAAAAGCTGAGTTGAAAAAAAATCTATGTTGAAAGAAAATGCGTGTTGAAAATTCAAACGTGTTCAAAAATCCTAGTTTTGAACCGAAAATATCAGTGCCTTTAAACCGGAAATTGCGTTTTTCACTGCTTTTTCTATACTTTCTCTTGGAAATAAGACATTTTTGGTGATAAAAAGTTTCCTATATTGGGATCAGAATACTAAGGTACCTTCTCACAAAATGTTTTAAAAATCCATCTAGTAGTTTTTACGTGATGCGAACACAAATGAAAAGCAGACAGACGGAAATAAGTTACTATTATATTATTTTTTTTCCCAAAATATAAAAAATAACCCAGGCATATGAGCAGATTTTTGTTGATATTTTCAAGGACTATCTAAGTTTAAAAAAACTTAAGATTGAGTCATAAATACACTTTTTATGACATTTCCAGATATGTCAGAGATACCGAGGTCCGAGAAACCTCCCTTTACCCTAGGGGACCGAATGTCCGCATTTTCACTCAAAAGTATAAAAATTTTAATTCGATATCTTAGTGATTAATGAGCTACCGAATTATTTCCCAAATAAAACGATTTTAAACCACAGTGGACTGGTCTTTAAAGGTTACTACATGTAGGCCATAATCTAATCGTGAAGTTGAGGCGAGATCTTCCTGGTAACTATATTAGAACATATATTTGGGGTGAAAACCTTTTCAAATGTCTAGCAAATACATTGCCTTTTTCGGTATCATTTATTGTCCAGTCTCCACAAGAAGTTCGCAATTCTTTTAAGGTTTCTACGCCATAATACATGATCTGTAGGTTCTAGTAGCTCTCTTAGACGTGTCCTGCAATCTTTTATTCTGATTTTTCTGATCTCTTCGAATTTTTCTGAGAATGGGTTTCTATTTTAATAAGTCATGGGACGAGTTGGTGGGTTAAAGCAGTTGTCACGAATTCTCCGTAAAGTACATAAAAAGGCACCGACAAACAGAATCTGTCCTTGTAGCGAAAACAATAGGGTTATGATTTTACACTTTGGGTACGGAACCCTAAAAAGAGGTATAAAAGTTCTTATTTTTTATTTTACAGCAAGCGGTTCACAATATTTCTTTATTTAGCAAACGCTTATCTTCGGATAAGTGTAACTCTTAAACACCATTTTAATAGAGGACATTTGGCTTAAGTCTATTCATCACTAAAGTCATCGTTACATACAGCTTTCCTATGAATAGCTGTTCTATGAATAGTTTTGCCACTATTAATATTGCAACCTTTTCTCCTTTACAAACCGTCTTCATAACTCCCAATGGAGCATAGGGCGGCAAAAATAGCCATTCATCTTCGTACTCGATTCTGGGCTATATATCGTACCATGTTAATCTTTAAATTTAACATGAGACGAGCTTAGATACATTTTCAGATATTCTGAATTGGTTTTTATTAAGTAATTTTTTATTAGAAACACAATATGAAATGACTTCGTTAAAAATGTGTATAAAAAGTTTCTCTCTTCTATTTCACTTTTACTTAATACAACCGATTTTTATTTACTTTTTGGCAACAAGTCCGTAACACTGCCAATTAGGACGGTATAACCTTATTACCATCACCCGTTTAACCATATTTTTCTTTTAATTTCTTCATTTGAAATTAGGTAACTAGTCTGCATGTATTTCCGTTTGATTTTTTTTTTAATTTTGTGGTATTTTTTCATTTGATTTTAATTTATTTTGCAGTTCGTCCAATTCGTAATTTTATTTTTTTTTTTTTTTTTTGGCACTGTTCGACTTTGGCAGGCAGACGTCCAACAAATACATCACATATAATAATTATGGACTGCAACTAGGCAGACGCCCCACAAATACCACACACATGATGTTTATGGACTGCAACCAAAAATAGTTAAACTGGCATTTAAAATTTTTTGTAAAAGTAATTAATATGGAAAAAAAAAGTCAAATGAGCTTTAAAAACAAGTTTGCCATACCTTTTAAATTTGCCAAAATCATACTTATATACGAGTACATACATACATTTGTTTAATAATTACTTTAGAACTAATTATAATCTTATATCTACATATGTATATACATGTTACAAAAATAAATCTATATTTTTGTTTTGTTAGTTTGTTTGAGACCGATCGTTTTGATTCTTGGGGTCGGCTTGCTGACGATGCTGGCTCATTTTTTTTTTAAACGGCCAGATAGTAGTACCGCCGTACTACTGTTCTAATTTAATTAGCTTATATATGTTTTCGAATAAAAAATGGTGCTCTATCTATAGTTCAGGAATACGGGTACTCCCCATAGATAGTAAATATTATATATTTTATATCGATAACTACAATACAATACAAGCCACTGGCGTCGATATATTTAAAGTACAGTAGACCCTCAGTTAACGAACGCCCCGCATAACGAACATTTCGTATAACGAACACTTTTTTTATGAAAAAAAAGTTTCACTTAACGAACGAAGTTTCGCATAACGACCAAAAAAGAAGGGAAAACCTTAATTGGAAAATTTCTTTCAGTATATAGCAACGAAACAGGGGAAGTCCCGAATATACATTATTGTGTTGTCAGTTTTCATCTTTTGTTTCAAGCGCATAATTGCATCAGTTGTGTTCGTATAATTTACAAGGTGTGTTAAAACATATGTATATGTAAGTGTTCTATTTTTAATTTTGTTTTTATAAAAATTACAAAATAACATACTCGCAAATTCCTTCAACAAAAGATTTGGAGAAAGAGAAAAATAAAAGAGCTAGAATAACTATTGAGATGAAACTCAAAATCATTGAAAAATATAGATATAGTGTCTGGTTTAGGACGTAAGTACAACTTATCGAAATCGACGATTTCTACTATCCTCAAGAATAAGGACAAGCTTGGGCTGGTAAATGATGCAAAAGGAGTATCAAGAATTT